>CM019711.1:21498362-21575862 GCA_009760885.1 Achatina immaculata
TCTTTCTTTCTTCTTCTCCTCCCCTTCTTTCTTTCTTTCTTTCTTTCTTTCTTTCTTCTCCTCCTCCTCTTACTACTACTACTACTACTACTACTACTACTACTACTACTACTACTACTGTCACATATACAAACACATCTAGACTATTGCTGAATATTATGGGATACGTGTCAAATACAAAGAGGCTTTAATCACTTCAAAAACGAACAACAAACACTATAACGTGACAAAGATTATGTACACAGCACAGATCAAAACAAACATATCAAAATTCTGCCTTCAAGAGGCAGCATCCTGTTCAACAAGGCCAAGTTAATTCATCAACTCCTATCACAGGATGCTTCGTCTTATCTATAGAAACTATTTACATCTAATCCAAAGTTTAGCCAACGCTTATACAATATTCTTCTTCGGAGACCTATACTTTATTTGTTTAAGCAAAGCCTTGCTTACTCTGCTGCTCATCTTTGAAATACCCTCACTTCCTGTATAAAAAATGTAAGTTATGCTCCTTTCTACAAATATAAACTTGTCCAGTCTCTGCTTGATGTCGACTGCTACATGTCTCAATGAATCATAAACTTTACATGTTATTTTAGACTTTTTTTTAACAGGCAATTAATTTAAATGATTTTTTTAGAACAGTTGTTTGGTAGAGATTCATTCATGTGAGACTGTGAGAATTTTTTTTTTTACATTCTGTGCTGAGTGCATGGATAAGAGAGAAAGGTACATGTTTTATTTTATTATTTTCTCAGTTAAAAAACTGTATGTAGCATATCTGTACTATCTGATATAGAATGTATGGAACAGAGAGAAAGTTGTATGATAAAGGGCAATGTGCCGAACTCTTAACTCTTTGTAAATAAAGATCAATCAATCAATCAATCTAGTCTTCTTCCTCTCCAACTCCTAGCGTTCAGAAGACAACTGTTCACACTGTGTACTTTACTAATATCTTAAAATCTGTGTTCCCCTCTACATCATCTTCTATGTTTACTCGCCTCAACATCTTTCCACTAACATTTTCTCAACCTTGCAGCTTGCTTATAACTGAGGGTTTTCTGTTTTAAACACTTCCTACTATTCTAGCTAATCTCCTTGCTATGCCATTTAAAAAACCCCCTTCACGAATATTTAAAAGCACCATTTTTCTCCTTCGTTAATATTTCACAATGTTAAATCTACGTCCCAGCAAGTAACAAATACGGTAGATAGAGGTGTATGGTGCAGTTTTACAAAGTGAGGGAGGGAGTGAGTAAGGTGGGGAAAAAAACGAATAGAAAGTATGAGAATGTATAAATGAAAAACATACAACATCCGATATTTCGGCGTGAGCCTTATTCGAGGATACATGCACAACGAGATAAAAACACGAAGAACTTATCTGAATGTGTCTTCCTCCAAGTAGAAAACAGAAATCGTCATTTCTTCTTTCTGAATGAATGAGGCGGTATTTATCTCTAGACTAGTGAGACTAAGCATCGCAGTTAATTCTTGTGAGAGTAGGCGGTATTTATCTCTAGACCAGAGAGACTAAGCATCGCAGGTAATTCTTGTGAGAGTAGGCGGTGCTTATCTCTAGACTAGTGAGACATTCTCATACTTTCTATTCGTTTTTTTCTCACCTTACTCACTCCCTCCCTCACTTTGTAAAACTGCACCATACACCTCTATCTACCTTATTTATTTAAACCAGTTTTACTGCAGTCGCCATCCCTCTTATCTGTCACCAGCAAGTAACATATAAAGTAACAGAGCGAAGTATGATTAAACTAGTGACCTTGTCTGTGACCTACTGTCATTAACATTTTTTTTATCATTCATTTCTTTCTTTCGCCTCTCCACAGGTGGGAAATTGAAAAAGATTTGCTAGAACAGGGCGTCACCGAAGGAGAGGTAACTTTACGCACAGAAACGCCTCTGGCACAGAACTGGGAAACCATGCAGTGGCCGGACGGACTGTCTTTTGGAAATCCAGATAAGGAAAACCTGTACTTTTTCACCGTCAGAGGCCAGCTTGCCCTGGCTGGAACAATGGACTTTTCTGGAGCGCAAGGACCTAATTTTAGAATCTTCAAAGTCCCTGTCAACGATTCCAGCTATCTAACCCCTTCGACCATCCAGTACCCTCATATGGGAATAATAGGATAAAAAAAATTCTCATAAATTATGAGCATTTTGGTATTATGTACAAAACAAGTTAGTCTTCCACTAGATATTGTTCCATTCTATGATATCTTCTGTATTAGCCATGAATATGTTCTAATAATGTCTTGCCCGTAATATTATCTATAGGTATCTATCTTATACAGTTACTCTGCATTCGCTAATTAGCTTAAGTCCATGCCACTTAGCTAGCATGTGTCCACAAAATGTCAAGATTTAGACATTCTGTCCATATGTTACGGTGTATAACCCTCTCCTAGTTATGTAACATCACACGACTAAATTATACCAATATGTGAAATAAGAAGTGTCGTTTCATGAACAGTTCTATTATTTTCTGCCAAAATGAAATAATTTATAACATCGCTGTGTGAATTCTTGTTTGATTCACCATGCAACTCGTGATTTTATTACTGATACATTCATAGCGCGAGATGAGGGCAGCTTTTAGTGAATTGTCTTCACAAGGTACACGCACTTTTCGGTCAAGTTTGCTAAAAATGAGTGAGCACTTGACATTAGAGTTAAGGAACTGGATATAACACCACGAAATACCTGCCTACAACACGTGGGGCATTGTCAAATTATTAACGGAATACATGAAAGGCAATTCTTTTGTGTGTGTGTGTGTGTGTGTGTGCATGGGCAGGGCGCTAACAAAAACAATCAAAACATCACTAATACAACTCAGAGATATGAACTCACAAATTATTTGCATCAAATATCACATTAAGCCTACAATTTTTAAAAAGGTAGTAGATTAGTGAAACTAAATGTCGTAACTGGGAGAAGAGGCAGTAGTTGCAAGGAAAATAAACACCAAAACTTGCTGTAAATAAAAGCGGTGAAATTTGATGTGAGAGGGAGCGGTATTTATAAGTAGTTTTACTGAAAATTATTAAGGGATTGAAGATGCAGTTTTCCTGAAAATTATTAAGGGAGTGAAGACGCTGTTTTATTAAAAATTATCAAGGGAGTAAAGACACTGTTTTATTAAAAAATATTAAGGTAGTGAAGACCTGTTTTATTAAAAATTATCAAGGGAGTAAAGACACTGTTTTATTAAAAAATATTAAGGTAGTGAAGACCTGTTTTATTAAAAATTATCAAGGGAGTAAAGACACTGTTTTATTAAAAAATATTAAGGTAGTGAAGACCTGTTTTATTAAAAATTATCAAGGGAGTAAAGACACTGTTTTATTAAAAAATATTAAGGTAGTGAAGACCTGTTTTATTAAAAATTATCAAGGGAGTAAAGACACTGTTTTATTAAAAATTATCAAGGGAGTAAAGACACTGTTTTATTAAAAATTATCAAGGGAGTAAAGACACTGTTTTATTAAAAATTATCAAGGGAGTAAAGACACTGTTTTATTAAAAATTATCAAGGGAGTAAAGACGCTGTTTTATTAAAAATTATCAAGGGAGTAAAGACACTGTTTTATTAAAAATTATCAAGGGAGTAAAGACACTGTTTTATTAAAAATTATCAAGGGAGTAAAGACGCTGTTTTATTAAAACTTATCAAGGGAGTAAAGACACTGTTTTATTAAAAATTATCAAGGGAGTAAAGACACTGTTTTATTAAAAATTATCAAGGGAGTAAAGACACTGTTTTATTAAAAATTATCAAGGGAGTAAAGACACTGTTTTATTAAAAATTATCAAGGGAGTAAAGACACTGTTTTATTAAAAATTATCAAGGGAGTAAAGACACTGTTTTATTAAAAATTATCAAGGGAGTAAAGACACTGTTTTATTAAAAATTATCAAGGGAGTAAAGACACTGTTTTACTAAAACTTATTAAGATAGTGAAGACACTGTCGACTTGACAATCAGAGACCTATAGCTGACATGCTAGTGTCAGGGTTAGCGAGCCATAGTTGATCAAGACCCTGTCCCACATCACCGTTGGTATCCCAGTAACAAGTCTAGCCTGACTAACGGTGCAGGGATCGCCATAGTCTCCATGGCGGTGCAGTCTTATTAAGAACCCCCTGCTTTTTCGGCCCCATTCAGGAACCGTAACCCGCTCCCAAACTAACATGATGCTGCGCCTCAAGATCTTCGCCCGATCTACGGCAGAGAACATGAGCTCGCGCCTTCAAGAAGAAGAACTAATAAACGTCGTCATTTGTTGATATGAGAGGAGGTGGCATTCATCAGTAGATAATTATTGATGAGAGGTAAATTATTGTGAGAGTAGGCGGTGCTTATCTCTAGACCAATGAGACTAAGCATCGCAGGTAATTCTTGTGATAGTAGGCGGTGCTTATCTCTAGACCAGTGAGACTATGCATCGCAGGTAAATTATTGTGAGAGTAGGCGGTGCTTATCTCTAGACCAATGAGACTAAGCATCGCAGGTAATTCTTGTGATAGTAGGCGGTGCTTATCTCTAGACCAGTGAGACTAAGCATCGCAGGTAAATTATTGTGAGAGTAGGCGGTGCTTATCTCTAGACCAGTGAGACTAAGCATCGCAGGTAATTCTTGTGACAGTAGGCGGTATTTATCTCTAGACCAGTGAGACTAAGCATCGCAGGTAATTCTTGTGATAGTAGGCGGTGCTTATCTCTAGACCAGTGAGACTAAGCATCGCAGGTAAATTATTGTGAGAGTAGGCAGTATTTATCTCTGGACCAGTGAGACTAAGCATCGTATGTAATTCTTGTGATAGTAGGCAGTGCTTATCTCTAGACCACTGAGACTAAGCATCGTAGGTAATTCTTGTGAGAGTAGGCAGTGCTTATCTCTAGACCAGTGAGACTAAGCATCGTAGGTAATTCTTGTGATAGTAGGTCGTGCTTATCTCTAGACCAGTGAGACTAAGCATCGTAGGTAATTCTTGTGATAGTAGGTCGTGCTTATCTCTAGACCAGTCAGACCAAGCATCGCAGGTAATTCATGCGAGAGTAGGCGGTGCTTATCTCTAGACTAGTGAGACTAAGCATCGTAGGTAATTCATACGAGAGTATGCGGTACTTATCTCTAGGCCAGTGAGACTAAGCATCGTATGTAATTCTTGTGATAGTAGGCCGTGCTTATCTCTAGACCAATGAGACTAAGCATCGCAGATAATTCTTGTGATAGTAGGCGGTGCTTATCTCTAGACCAGTGAGACTAACATCGCAGGTAAATTATTGTGAGAGTAGGCAGTATTTATCTCTAGACCAGTGAGACTAAGTATCGTCGGTAATTCTTGTGATAGTAGGCAGTGCTTATCTCTAGACCAGTGAGGCTAAGTATCGTAGGTAATTATTGTGATAGTAGGCGGTGCTTATCTCTAGACCAGTGAGACTAAGTATCGTAGGTAATTATTGTGATAGTAGGCAGTGCTTATCTCTAGACCAGTGAGGCTAAGTATCGTAGGTAATTATTGTGATAGTAGGCGGTGCTTATCTCTAGACCAGTGAGACTAAGTATCGTAGGTAATTCATGCGAGAGTAAGCGGTACTTATCTCTAGACCAGTGAGACTAAGCATCGCAGGTACATTATTGTGAGAGTAGGCAATATTTATCTCTAGACCAATGAGACTAAGTATCGTAGGTAATTCTTGTGAGAGTAGGCGGTGCTTATCTCTAGACCAGTGAGACTAAGTATCGTAGGTAATTCTTGTGAGAGTAGGCCGTGCTTATTTCTAGACCAGTGAGACTAAGCATCGCAGGTAAGTCTTGTGAGAGTAGGCCGTGCTTTATTAATAGATTTTGCAAACTAAACGTGGAAGCACGTTGTTACATTCACTTGTCCATCTATGCCCCCTATACATATCAAGACCCGAGCTTTTACTCACGTGATTGGAGACTGTATTCATCAATAAATTACCGAAACTAAATGTCACAATTTGTTCATATAAAAGAGAACGATATTATTTTAATACATTACCTCGACTACAGCAGCAGAAATGTGGTTTATTAGAAGAATGTTGCGAATCGCATGGACAGCAAAAATAACTAATGAAGAATGTATGAGAAGAGCTGGAGAGACAAAAAACCTTGTCAGAAAGATAAGAGAGAGACAATGTACTTTCATAGGACATGCAATGAGAAGAGGGGGCATTGAAAATATTATAACAACAGGAAAAATAGAAGGAAGAAGATCAAGAGGAAGACCAAGAGAAATGATACTGGACAGTCTGACGGGATGGTGTGAGAGGAGATCACCAACTGAACTGATGGCCTGCATGAAGGATCGGGTACTCTGGAGAAGCATAATAGCCAACGCCAGTCGGCACGGCACCTGATGATGATGATGATGATGACCTCGACTACCTGTCAAAATTTGTTCTTGTTAAGAAAAATGTGCTTTTCATTGGTAAATTATTTATACCACCTGTTTCAGTCTGCGGTACTTTTCAGAAAAGGTAACTAGGAAGAACGCTTCACAATCTTCTCTCTTGTCTTCTGCACGTTCAGTCATTCAGATTTTCGAGTTATTTCCGCTCACAGCTGCAGACAAGACCTGTCTCAACTCCTCTCTGTTCTTTGTCTTCTCCTGCAAGTTGTCCACTCTGAGGGCCCGTAAGTCTTCTTCTAGGTTGTCATGTCACCGTTGTCTTGGTCTCTCCACTTATCATTTCTATTCATTCACTCATTTGCAAGTCCCTTGTGGAACTTTGCCTCCCTAACAGCTCTCATGTAAGCCTCTCGGTTGTGAGCAAGATAGCCTGCTGCTGATGCATCCATCTGCAGAACATCAACGATGTCGTGCAGCCATCTTCGCCGTGGTCTTCCTCTCTTTCTTTTTCCCATTATGCACCCTTCCAAGACTGTTTTCTCTAGATTATCATGACGTTTAATGTGTCCAAAATATTTAAGTTTTCTCTCTTTAATCTTCTTTACTAGCCAGCCTTCTTCAATATTAAGTTCTTGTAGTATGGATATATTTGTTCTTTTTTTGTCTCCATGATATTTGAAGAACTCTTCTGTAGCATTTACAATCGAAGGCATTTATGTGTTTCTCAGCTGTTTTGTTAAGTGTCCAGATCTCACAGGCATATGTTGCGATGGGAAAGATGCATGGCCTTAAAAATCTTATTTTTGTAGTTCTGTCTGTTCCTCTCCACAGATTCTTTAGTTGTTTTACTTTCTGAAGAGCGATAAATGTCCTCCTTTTAATTTTCCTCATTGTATCTCCATTATTAGTTAGCAGTGATTCAAGATATTCAAAACTCTCCACTTCTTCCAGTTTTTCCTCATTGATACATATATCAGCTGCCTTGTTTGTTTTGTCATTTGTCATCAATTTAATTTTCTTCGCATTAAGATAGAGGCTTTGCTCTTCGCTGTTCTTACGGACTGACATAATTAATTTTCCCATTCCTTTTTTGTGTTGTGGACAGTAATACTGTGTCATCAGCATATCTAATCTCTGGTATTTCGTAACCTCCAATTATTATGGCATCGTAATATTCTTTGTCTACATCACTTCTGTACAAGCCCTTATTGTCTGTCTATTCTCGTCCATCCTCTCGAAGTGTCAGAGCCACGTCAATCTATTGTTTTTTATAATGGTAGTTATAACTGGAGACTGGAATAGCGTGAGTATTCTTCAGTCCGTGAAAAAATAGAGTGAGTATTCTTCAGTCCGTGAAAAATTTGAAACGGCATACAACAAGTCTTGACATCATTTTGCTTTATCTCGATTATATGGGAGAGCTAGAATATTCAGCTCTAACTTCTAAATCAGAACACAGACTGAAAAAAAAAAAAAAAACTAATTTGCCAGTGTAATGTTTGAAGAATATGGTACGAGAGTTTGCTAATAGCGGCCATCACATTCCCTGCGGGATGTCGCGATCGCGATCCTTCCGGTATACCGGGTCCCTAAGGCGACTCGCAAAAAGGGACACATGCTTCGTTTCATAAAAAAAAACGGTGTAAATTTTGATTGTAAACTTTATCTGCGCATGTCCGGTGACCCTTTTTCGGCCACTGATGGCGTACATAGTAACCATTGCGATCTTCGAAGTTTTGATCGAGAATTTTCAATTTTTGGTGACTTAGGTAGGCATACGGACATGCCCTATGTCCAGACAACTGTTCATGAATGTGCCCCAAGTAGATCTAGACCTATAAAACGGACTTGAGAAGTAGCTAGAAGGTTATTTCAGACATTATTTTTGTCAGCATGCCACATATCACCACAAGACGAGATCGTATAGATCTACAAGTAACACACAATAATTAGTGTATAAGTACACAGCCATACACGAAGCACTGCAGTAAAGATGTGATAACAAAATGTATAAACTAGGAAAAAAATAGAAAGAGCTTTTTTACTGAATTACTACAAAGTAGATCTAGACATTGCCAATGGTAAGCAGGACACAATCATCTTTTTTTTTGTTTTGGTTGTTGTTGGTGCTAAAAATGTTCTCCTATATTCACACCACTTCTTTTCTTCCTAAAAAGACAACAACAACAACAAAACCCTCTGCATTTATGGAATCTTCATACATTTACAGTTATTTTGATGCACAATAATTATACATGGAAATACTTTGTTACATTCACTTTTCCAACTATACCCCCTATACATATCAAGGCCCGACTTTTCACTCCCACAGATGATAAACGCCCGCGTCTTTGCTACCCGCGCGGGGAATGAGTTTAATCATCCGGTTTTCTCTTGATTCAGCTGTAATCCAAGAACGCAAAAGGCCAGCTATGTTTTCACAGAATAAAAAGTTTAGATCTTACAGCAACGAAACAAAAATAAAATGTAATAATTTAAAACAAACAATTACAGTATTAGTAGTTATATGTAATAGAATGTATATCTCAAAGTTAGGAAAAAGAAAAATCAGGAATATAAACATCTGAGGAATTAACTGGAATAAAAAAAAATGGCACTTGAAATACATGCATAGTGATGTATAGTTTTCAAAACAAAATTCCACACTTTGTGAATAATCACTTATAGATGTTCACTAATGAGATATAAAAACTTCACTTCTAACTCAGTATAAAAAGTATCACACGTGAATGTGCTACAAGTGCACAATTATTGGAACCAGTGGATAACAACTGGTCACAACCAGTGGATAAAAACTGGTCAAAACCAATGGATAACAATCAGTCAAAACCAGTGGATAAACAACTGATCAAAACCAGTATCTCAACTTCTCTTTGATGCAGGAACAGGCACTCTGGTTAAAAAAAATACAGAGCCCATATCATCATCATCATCATGTGCGATGTATCTGTCAAAAAAGACTTTTCTTAACTTCAGTTACAGACTTGAAACAAGCCACGATAATAATAACTTCCATATCACTACATATCAATATATGGCAGCTTGGATGGCTGAGTGGTTAGGCTCTTGGTCTACTAATATCATGGTACTGGGCCCAAATCCCAGCAGTTGGGATTTTTTTTTTCTGGTACCACCACACCAAAAAAGACCCCAGGGTCCACGCAACTTTTAAAAATGGGTACCAGAGAAATCTGGGAAGGTAAATGTGGCCAGGCATGATATGAGCACATCACTCTTTCATATACCGATGGTCTTGGAAATATGGGCCTAACACCATATCCCCAGTATGGCTTAATGACATGGAGATGGGGATTTTATCTTTTTCACCCTTATGTCGATACATATACTGCCAAATGTTAGGAAAACAAAATAGGACAACAAATGAAGTGAAAACTCACACAACACTACAAAACATAGTATAACATTATAACATTAAAAAAAACATTACTTTGCTGCTAACTCTTATCATGCATATTATTTGATTCTTGCTCCTAATGCTGATATTATAACAAATAACATTTCATACTGCGGTAATTTCAGTTGCTTGAACAAATACTAGTAACTATAACAGATATCTGAACAAATGCAGGTAAATATAACAGTTATCTGAAGAAATGCAGGTAACTCAGTTATCTGAAGAAATCCAGGCAACTCAGTTATCTGAAGAAATGCAGGTAACTATAACAGTTATCTGAAGAAATCCAGGTAACTCAGTTATCTGAAGAAATGCAGGTAACTATAACAGTTATCTGAAGAAATCCAGGTAACTCAGTTATCTGAAGAAATGCAGGTAACTCAGTTATCTGAAGAAATCCAGGTAACTCAGTTATCTGAAGAAATCCAGGTAACTCAGTTATCTGAAGAAATGCAGGTAACTCAGTTATCTGAAGAAATGCAGGTAACTCAGTTATCTGAAGACATGCAGGTAACTCAGTTATCTGAAGAAATCCAGGCAACTCAGTTATCTGAAGAAATGCAGGTAACTATAACAGTTATCTGAAGAAATGCAGGTAACTCAGTTATCTGAAGAAATGCAGGTAACTATAACAGTTATCTGAAGAAATGCAGGTAACTCAGTTATCTGAAGAAATCCAGGTAACTCAGTTATCTGAAGAAATCCAGGTAACTCAGTTATCTGAACTTGAAGAACAGCCATGCTCTGCTGCTGGCCTAGAGATGGGCGCCTCCTTGCACTCAGGACACTTCCATATGTGCTCGACCTTTAACCTCAGCGTTGTTCCTAGTGTGTGTTGGCTGTTAGTGCCAGTGGCACACTGACTGAACACAGCTCAATCTTTTCCTCAAAGTTCTGAACATCTGCCCCTGCCCTTGTTATTCCCCTTTCACACAGTCTTTGGTGATAGGAGCTGCATTCAAATTTTTGTTTTTCATCTCCCTGTAATCTTGATAGGGTGGCTGTTATAATGTCTGCTTTGTCCATTTATAGGTTGTCCATGGCTGCTTCTTTGTTTGCCAGTTGATCTGTCATTTCATCGTCTTTGACACTGGCATGTCCAGGGTGATAAATCCATATTAGGAAGCGGACTTGTGACTCTTTTAGTTTGGCAAACCACTTGTGACGCACCACCTGGTTGTCAATTTTTTTTTTTTTAACCATGCATTGTGAGTCTGATAATATCATGGCTTGTGATGCTTCTTGGTTTGTTAGTCAGTTTATGGTTTGAGTGGTTGGTTCGATCTCCATCCTCATGCTGGATGTGGCTGTGGTGAAGACTCCAGACTCGCTGATGATGGGGCGTCCACTGCAATAGACCATGAATCCTCACCTGCTCCTTTGTTTGTGCATGACCGATCCATCTGTATATATTATAGGGTCATGTGGGTTGGAGTGCTTAATAATTCGCTCCTTGATTTCTGATTCTGCTCGTCCTGCTGCCCAATTTTGGCATTCTCAAGTGAGCCATATATAAACTTCAGTAAGGTGTGGATGCTTTCAGGCATCAACTGTAAAAGTTACCTGAACAAATGCAGGTAATTATAACAGTTACCTGAACAAATCAAGGTAACTGACAGTTATCTGAACAAATGCAGGTAATTATAACAGTTACCTGAACAAATGCAGGTAACTCAACTAGATAACTGAATAATTGCAGGTAACTCTACTAGATATCGGAACAAATGCAAGTAACTAATAGTTATTTGAACAAATGCATGTAGCTGTAACAGTTATCTAAAGAAATGCAAATTGGTATCAGAGCTTAATGCTGCTATAAAAAAAGAGAACTTGTAAATATAACAGTAGGCATTTAAGAAGTTCCCTTAAGGCAAAAATATGCACTATATATTATTTATGTGTTCACATTTTAAAAACCATAAAAACTCTTGTTATGAAGTATCATAAATAAAACCTTGAAATTTCTTTAAAACAGAAATTTAAAAAAAAAAGAAAATCTTGGTATTTTGATAAATCTTTCATGTACAGGTGTATAAAAACTTGGTACTTTGATAAGTCTTGCATGTACAGGTGTATAAAAACTTGTCTTACATTAACTGTAAATGAAGCTGGAAGTTTTGATACAATATGAAAAAAAAAACCACTTGGTGTTAATTAACAAGGATAGCATGTCCATATGCTTTGTACTTGTACGAACTCCCTGTAACTGCGAGCTGGTGTTCTTTGCAGCTGATGCTGTAGAGATGTTGAGGCACAGCATCGTATCGGCATGGGAGCGGGTTATGGCAGCTACTTTTTTCAGTCCCAGAGTATAGCTAAAAAGCAGGGGGTGTGCAATCCTTCTTTAGCAGACTCCACCACCATGGGGACTATGGCGATCCCTGCCCCGTTAGTCAGGATAGGCCTGTTCCTAGGGGTACCATGGAGAGGTGGGACAGGGTCTTGGTCAGCTATGGTTCGCTAACCCTGATGCTAGCATATCAGCTTTGGGTCACTGATTGCTTCATCAGACAGGTGTCTTCACCCTCGTCCACGTTCTTGAAATGCCCATATCTCAGCTGGGAAACACGGGTCTGAATCACGGTGAGTTACAGTTTTTCTGTTGGGGTTAAAAACTAAAAATTCAGCCGGGACACACAGAAGTAACTGCTCTAGTTAACTGGACATTGATCCCTCAACCTCAAAGTATCCCTTATAATCTGACTTGCAAACTGATGATTTAGCTGTTCATAACTTCAAAGGAGAGTCTTTAGTTTTTCCATACAATCTTTTCAGTGTCTCATACTGCAGGCTCACATTCTCTTCACCTAAGCACAAACATTACTCCACTTTCCAAACATTCAGTATTTTCTCTCTGCAAAATAGGAACATTTTTTTTATATGTTACGATGGTATTTCGGTTTCTTGCAGGGATGACATAAGGTTTATCTTGTTATGACAAGTCCCATATTTCACTTTGGTACATGAAAAATACTGATCAGGAAGAAAACATGGAAAATGTTACATTAGCACAGAAATCAATAAGTATAAAAAAAAAAACACATCCAGTCATGGAATGCAAGAGAGGAAACAGTGTCACGATATGTTCTGTCATAAAATATGAAATAACAGGAAACAATAAGTAATCAATGAGACAAATATGACATGAAATTAAAGAGCCTAACACAAGGCAAAAGAAATAATTTACAGTGCGCAAGTTAACAAAGCAACAGGACAGCATGGCAACTCAGATATTTGAAAAGCACAAAGCATGAAAGGACTGACAGTGATACAAAAATAAGAAATGAAATTACAGCAACAGAAACTGTAACACTTTTGTAAGTTTAAAAATGCACAAAATGAAAGAAAAATGATCAATCTTAGTTTCAGTGGAAACATACATATCACATATAGAAAATTACATATTTCTTAACAATTTCAAATGAGGTGATTTAAAATATGGAATGGAAAATAGATAAAATAAAATAACATTTTTCTGATGACATCCTAAATGCATTTTTTCTTTCTTTTTGTCTGTTTGTAAGAATGTGTCAACAGGCAAAGAATGAGTTAACAAAATCATTGAAACTCATTTAATTTTCTTAGCATAAATTCTGAAGATATTATATTTTAAAAAAAAAAGATTTACATGACACCAAGTTTATAAAAATTATACACAAAACTCAAAGCCTTTACAATTTATGTATAATTTTATATATAATCTTATGTTTTGTTTTATAATTTAATGCTTTTTAAATGCACGTATTAAAAAAAATTGTATACTGTTTGAGTGTTTTCAATGTACAATGTATATTTAATTCAGTGGCTGGAGAGGATTACGAAAATGATCTTATTTTGCCATCTGAGCAACAACCACAACAAATTTATGGTATGGAGAAATCACCTCGAAGCCTAGAATTTATATCCATAATAATCAACATAATGAAAGCCCTGACACTGCATCACAGCTTTAATCAAGGCAAGCATCTTCCTCGATTTCTTCACATGTATTCTGTACAATCTGCTGTTCTGTTTCTCCATCAAATGCTGTTTCTTCTCTTCAGAATTTTTCTTCTTCAGCCACCTGGGGTAGGAGATACAGAAAACAAAAAATACAGAAAACAAAAATACAGGAAACTGAATACTGGGACAGCAAATGATGATGGAAGAAAATTCAAGAAAAAGAAAGAATAACTGGGAGACAAGGCTTATATAAAATGAGTAAGATATGTCAGTAAACAAGAAAAAAGGCATAAGACAGGAGGATTCAGAGAAAGGCAGAGGTATCCAGTGGTGGATTATCCATTAGGCCTAGAGGCCCAGAAGAGCAGGAGGCCAAACACCATGGGAAAAAAAAAATGTGAATTCTGATTATCATTTGTGAATTTTATCAGGAACAATGGAAATGAAATGACTAGCAGTTGCTTCACAGAAACTACCACAACTGAAGAGTATGTGGCAAGAAAACAACAAGAAAACAAAGTTATGTTTACTAGAGCTTACATATTCCCAGTTGCAACATACGGAAGTGAAACATGGATACTTAACAAATCACTAGAAAAGAGAATAACAGAATTTGAAATGAAATGTTACAGAAGGGTATTTAGAACATATTGGACAGAATGAAAATCAAATAAAGAGATACTAATGGGATTGGGTGACACAGAAAATGGCTCGTTAACACCATAAAATTTAGAAAGCTGAGATACTTCATCAAGAGACACAACAGCTTGGAGAGGTTGACAAGTAGAAGGCGTAGTATCCAGCAAAAGAGAAAAAGGGTGGACTCATGACATCATGGAAAGTCTGAATGTGTCACTGAGAGACGCTGGTCAACTTGCGCAAGACCATATTGCGTTCAGGGAAGCTGTGGGAGGGACAATGTTCTGGAAAGGACATGTCACATGACTGAACAGTATAGGCTGGAGGGGGGGCCTGCTTTAGGTTTAGTCTAAGGGCCAGGCTAGTGGTTAATCCATCACTGGGAGTATCTGAAATACAAGACATTACAGAAGGACCAAATGAAGAAGAAGAAGAAGAAGAAAAACTAAGACACAATACAATTAAGGAATTACAAAAGTACAAAGCACAGAATGAGGAACAAGATGTTGGAGGAAGTTTAGAAGGACCAATGCAAAAGGAAGAACATAATAGCTAAACTATGGAAGGATTACAGAAAGGTCAAAATAAACAAAGATAACAGGAACAAGACACTGGAAAAAATTTGTGGAAGGACAAACAAAGTAACAAGACATTAGAGAGAATAGCTGGAACCAAGATACAGGAGGAATGAACTAATTATAAAACAGAATGGAATAAGAGAGGATCAACACAGAAGGAATATGGTAATAAGGGTATAACAGGAAAATACAAAACAAAAAAGATATGTAGTATATATATATTGTATAGTTATGTAGTTTTATTTAAGCAATTTAACTTTCTTTGTGTTCTTATTATTGCTGCAAGATCTCTCTGCAACTGAATTATTGCTTCTGTTTCTTAACCTACTTTGCATTAACCCCATAAAGACCAGGTTTTCTGTGCTAAAATTGTTAACCCCTTATGTTATAAGAGCTAACCTTTTTTGACACTGCACGCAGTGTTAAGCCCGAATAACATTGTCAGGGTGGTACTGTGCTGCCATGCTGTGAATGTTATGAGGTTGAACTTCCAAAAATAATTATCTTACATCCTTTCCATGTTGTTAAACGTCACATAGGGCTCGCATGGTAGTTCACCAAGTTTTCCTGTTTTCAGCAAGTTTTTCAACCTCTCAAGGATTTTATGCCCACTAATTTGGCCTCTCTTAAATCTGGCCTCTCTTAACAATGTCCTCTTTAGAGTTTCATGTGGTCAACCTCTTTTTCTTTGGCCCACTGTGTCCCACTTGATAGCTTGTTTAGGGATTCTCTGATTGTTTCTTCTCATCATGTGACCGACATATGTCCATCTCCTTTTTCTGATCACCTATAAGACAGGTTGTTGTTCACTCATCTGCCTTATCTCTGCATTGTTCTTGAATATTTATGAAATAATTATGGGAACTCCTTAATTAATATTAATGAGTGGGCAGGGCCATCATGACACCTAAACAATGTTTTTGGCATGTTTTTTTACTGGAAATGTAATGTTAAGGAAGGTTTATGAAGATCTTCAAGCACAGTGGTAGAGCCAATGCTACTATATTAGATCAACTAAGCAAATACTAGGATACAAACCCTGAAGGGGCAAACTGCTGACCTTTGATTGACACTGTTTTATACAGATTAGTTATAATTGCCCAGGACACTAAAAACAGTTCAGCATATGCTGGTTACAGCGGCTTTAAAAACGTTAACAAGTAAATAATTGATTCATTATTAAACATGAGCAGATAGATCAACTTCAGGAATGAAAACCCTTAATTAAATTAATTAATTAAGCTTAATGGGAATGTCATTCAGAGTTCTAGATCATGTTTAAGAAGTATTCTTGGCTGATTCTGCTGTCTAAAGAGAAACAAACCAAACCATATCTCATTAGCCATGCAGATGTAAAGCACAACAGCCTGCATCCCAGGAGCACTATGATGGGGTAGGATAGAATATTCACTAGCTCTGATGACTGCAGTGTCCATCTAGCTCATTCATATTTACATCTTTACTCCCCCCAACTAGAAATTGTCAACAAAAGGAAAAAAAGGTCTGGAATTTGCAAGTGGTAGACTTTATTTTTCATGACAACTAACCCTACAGTCAAGACTGGTTTGATGCTGGATGTGTACAGCACATCTTTTCCTGCAATGATGTTGCTTTCCTTACCAGCAAACTACAAATTTCCATCTAAGAACAGAACACTGAAGACTCCTGAGCCGCTTTTATCATCTTAAAATGTCACACACAACCGAAAAGTCCCCGTAGTTTTTGTGTCCAGATGCCGGAGCATATCATGCAGACCTGTCAAACCTACTCAAACCTCCTAGAACAGATAACGCCCAAAAGAGAGGAACTGAAAGAAAAGCTATGGGGCTCACAATCAAACCTGCATCAGCGCATCAGGGCTGCAGATGTAGCCTCATCAACTGACACTCGAACAAGCATGATGAAGAATTGCCCTAACGGTCTGCTGTAACTAATCTTATTGTGCCACTGAGGTTTAGAAATGATACTGTTTTATGTCTCATCTGTTTTTAAGCCTTCATTCAATGCAAGAAATAGTGCAAACTGGCTATGCAAACATAACTTCTGCATCAATATACAAAAACTAATGTTCTTCTATTCGAATATGCCAATAGTAAAATAATTTCATACACATATTTATACAAATAAAACTAAGAGCAAAAACATAAAAAAAAAGGTTCGGATTCCAACTTTTTGAATGCCTTGTCACAGTCTTCTGTAGAGTGAAGAATGAGACCTTCATTTAGTTCCTGTTGTTTTTGACGTTTCAACAACTTCTCCTGTCTGTTCTGAACTTCCTTCTCTCTCAGCCAAGCCTTAAATGCTTCCTCATTCACTATTTTCTGATGAAAAATTAGAAGCAAAAGCTGTCACATGCCAGGTCATAGATTAATGTGAGGTCAAGCAATGATAAACATAAGAACTAATTATCTCTTTGTATGACAAAGGATGGTAAAATTTCTTTGCAGAAGGAAAACTAATTTGAGTAACAATAACATTTTTAGTCAATTTATCTTCTCCCACCATTTTATGACTAGTTATAACTAGTAATCCTGTATAACTCATTAATGATTCCACCCGAAACTCTTAATGATGAAACTCCTAATTATGCTCAATGGCAACTTTTCTCTACTAAATTTCATTACCTTCTTCACACATTTCTTCGTGTGTTTGTCTGATACTAATTACAAGTAATAGCTATAAGTTATAAAAGAAAGAGAGGAAGACCAAGGTGAAGATGGCTTCAAGACATTGTTGATGAATGGATGCATCAGCAGCATGGCATCTTGCTTACAACTTACAAGAGAGCTGTTAGGGAGGCAAAGTTCTGCAAGGGATATGCAAATGACAGACTGAAGTTATAAATAAATAATTACCAATAAAAATCTAGCAGCAAGGCCTAAACCACAGGGCCTCATCAAATGGACATAAAGCACATTTAACACAAATCCATCAAACAATAACTCCAGGAACAATCACAAAGTAATTTCCTCCAAATCACCCACTATGGAAACTAAGAAACTGCAATGTGAATGGAAGACTGTACAACTGGATAAAGTCCTATTTATATAATAGAAGAGCTAGAGTAGTAATGGATGGACACAAAAGCCAGAAAGAACTTCTGTGACACGGTGTACCACAAGGAGGAGTCCTTTCGCCTACACTATTCCTTGTATTCATTAATGACCTGGTCAAGGAACTTCCCTATGGAATCAAAGCGGCACTGTATGCAGATGATCTGGTCATGTGGTGTACAGATGAATATGCGACAGTTGCTACACAGAGACTCCAAAGAGCAGCAGACATCTTGACATCATGGACAAACAAATGGTGTGTAAGTATCAACACAGAGAAATCAAGTACCACTCTGTTCACCCTCTCATCTAAACAGAAAGCAGGTAAGATCTTTGTAAATGAAATACCCTTAAGGATGGACAACCAACCCACTTACTTAGGAGTGACTCTTGACTCAAAACTGACGTGGAAGCAACACATCAACAGTGCAGAAGCAAAAGCCAGAAGAAAACTAGCCATATTAAGAAAATTGAGTGGAACCACATGGGGAGCTAGTGAAAGAATCCTCAAGAATGTATATCAGCAAAGTATTCTACCACATTTAGAATATGGCTCAACATCTTGGTGCACAGCATCAAACACTACGCTGCATAATCTAGACAAGGTTCAAATCAGTCACTACGGATTATCACAGTTGCCATGAGGTCCACACCAATAGTAGAAATGCAGAAAATAGTTGGTGTTCAAGCGCTAAAGGAACGTAGAGACACAAAGGTCATGACCATGGGAGAAAAATTCCTTAGCTCTGTAAGCCATCCCCTGAAGGAGAGATTCAATAACTTGGCATTAGGACGGCTTAAAAGAAGCAGCTTCATTCATCAGGCAAAGCGTATGCGTAAGCTGATACCTGACCTTCCAACTGTAGTTGCTCCATTATCATCTGTACCAGAGCATACACCATGGAAAGAAGCAGATTATACACAAATAACTATTCAGACTGAAGTGAAAGGTGTGCAGAATGGTGAGATGCAGAGCAGTCTTGTAAGATCAACAGCCACACTTAGTGTTCTAGATGACAAATATCCATGTGACACCTGGATACGTGTGTATACAGATGGATCTGCACATAATGCCATAAAGAATGGAGGGGCAGGAGCATATATTGAATATCCAAACAACACCATTGACAAGATTTCCATACCCACTGGTAAATACTGCAACAACTTTGATGCAGAAGTTAGGGCAATTATTGCTGCAGTTGAAAAACTATCAGACTCCAGAATTGATATATGTCCTGTAGTAATTCTCACAGATGCAAGATCAGTACTGGAAGCTCTTCAGTGCAACAAACTACCAGACCTTAAGGATGCCTTGTCAAAAATTGGCTTACAACATGGAGTCACTTTGCAATGGATTCCCTCCCACTGTGGGATACCAGGCAATGAGAAAGCTGACCATCTGGCCAAAGAGGGCACTGAAATGGAGCAACCAGACATACCAGTCACTTATAATCAGAAGAAAAGCATGATAAAAACCTACAGGAAGCCACAAACACCACCACATGATGACTATCACATGCTAAACAGAAAGGAACAAGTCACCATCTTCCGTCTCCGAACAGGACACAGCCGACTCCGAAGTCATATGTATACAAAGTTTAAGGTTGGTACTACTAATCTATGTACATGTGCCCAGGTGCCCCAAACTGTGGAACATATCCTCCAGAACTGCATCAACTACGAGACACTGAGAAATAATTACTGGCCCAGTGAAACCACTAAAGAAGATAAGCTCTACGGTTCCATACATGAATTACAAAAAACAGTGAAATTTATCCAAGAGACAGGACTGCAGATATAGACAGACAGTGCGAACGAAGAAGAAGAAGAAGATCACTCACTATGCATGACTCACTGAGTTACATGTAGGCAAGGGCAGTGGATGCAAATCCCAGCTAAATGCTAGATCCCATGCAATACACAGCTGACACAACACTGGAATCATTTCCCTAAAAACACTGAAGGAAATCCTGGTATCAAAGGCCAAACTCATATGGGCATGTCCTGAGTGCAATGAGGCAAGTCCCCATGAACAGCAACAGAGCTAGGCCTTTTACAGATTACCAATATCCATTACTTTTGAAAGCACAAAGAAAAATTTTTTTAAATATTGACATTTTATTACGCACAACACCAAAGAAATAATTTCTGCACAAAAATCTCACTAGTTATCACTTGAATTATTTATCTTATATAGAATTTATTTTTTTGACTTAGCAGAAAATCTTGCAATAAATATGAATGCTACTACTGCAAGAAATATGAATGCTATTCTTGCAAGAAATGTGAATGCTGTTCTTGCAAGAAATGTGAATGCTATTCTTGCAAGAAATATGAATGCTATTCTTGCAAGAAATATGAATGCTATTCTTGCAAGAAATGTGAATGCTATTCTTGCAAGAAATATGAATGCTATTCTTGCAAGAAATGTGAATGCTATTCTTGCAAGAAATATAAATGCTATTCTTGCAAGAAATGTGAATGCTATTCTTGCAAGAAATATAAATGCTATTCTTGCAAGAAATGTGAATGCTATTCTTGCAAGAAATATAAATGCTATTCTTGCAAGAAATGTGAATGCTATTAATAATTTCAAACAAGTAAATTTCCTCTCATATGGATCACATATCTGAATGTTTCTGACTGCCAATATGTTACAGATGCACAGTATTATAAATTTAGGTAATGATATTATGGAGAAGATTCCTCCAAAAAAAAAAAAAAGAAAAAAAATGAATGATCTACTGAATATCTGAAACAGTTACAAGCACAAAGATTATCCTATAACAAATATGTACTTGCAGTCTTGCACATAAAAGAAGGGTCTACGAGATTACTAAAAGTAACGTAGGAGGACATAACTGACAGTCAGATCTAATGCAGTGAGGAAAAAATCTACAGAACTGATTGGATTCATTAAACTATTTGCTCTGTTCAAATACATGATCTCCCAATCTTCTGACAGGCACATGATGGTGGTAATATTAATATATAAATAAGCAAAAGAATTAACATGGTACAATTATGAAACAAAATATTAAGAAAAAAAAGGAGGCAATTAATGTATACTCCAAATAAAACAATCAAGAGAACATAATTCTAAACCAACCTTTTTCATTTCTAATAGTTGCTTCTCTTGTTCATCATGCTCATCTCTTTTTTTATCTTCCTGTCTCTTCCTACACAACCAACTTTGAAATGCATGTTCATTGTTTCTCCTTCTTTCTTCTTCCTCCAATCTCTTCTTTTCCTCTTTCTCTTTCCTCTCAACCTCATTTCTTCTGGCCTGTTGCTTGGCCTCCTCTTTCTGTTTTGCAGTCATCGCATATGGTGAGCTGTAGTTAAAATTATCACAACAGTTTTCCGAGTTATTCAGCTGGTCTGCAGTTTGTGGACGCAGTGGATGAAATGGATGGGTACTCTTCCCTGGGCCAGGAGGAACAGAACGTGGTCTTGAGCTGTGAGGAGATTTCGACACGGTATCCGAGGAAGAATTTGTGTAATCTCCCTCTCCAAAATGTTCCCTTGATTGGAAACTTTTATACGTGCTTTGATTTTCACTTTGTTTCTTCACCTTTTTGTTACTGCCATAAAAATCCACAAATTTGCTGTTCTCTAAAGTCGCAAGCTCATTAGCACTGACTACGTAAAACTGTCCCTCTTGTTCTACAACAAACTGTTTCTTATTTGGGTCATCTGAGTATTCTGCTGATTTATCTTCATCTTTGTTATCACTGCAGCTTTTATTTTCCTTGTGGACAACCACTGGAGTGGAGGTTAAGGGTTGTTGCTCATGTTTGGTGCTGCTCGATGATAATTCATCGTCACTTAAATCAGGTGGTGGTGAGGCAACAAGATCTACAATTTTTGCCTTAAATCCTACTTTCTGTTCCCGATCTACTTGAACTGGTGTAGGATCATTGGCTAGGTCTTCGTTCAGCTGCACAAGTCTGCCCTTGACATTGTACTCAGGGAGTTCATCACCTATTTTTAGAAGAAAGTGAGTTACAGAATGTGATTGAAGAATGCAGTGTTTGATCCTTACATTCGCTAATGTGTTATAACTAAAAAAAAAACACCCAAAAAGACACTGCTTTTAAACAGATCTCAGTTAGTCAGTCACTTGCATATCCCCTGCAGAACTTTGTCTCCCTAACAGCTCTCTTGTAGGCCTCTCATTTGTAAGCAAGATGCTCTGTCGCTGATGCATCCATTTGAAGATTATCAATGATGTCTTGCAGCCATCTTCACCTTGGCCTTTCTCTTTTTCTTTTTCCCATTATGTACCCTTCCAAGACGGTCTTCTCTAAATTATAATGACGTTTAATGTGTCCAAAATATTTAAATTTTCCCTTCTAATCCTCTTTACTAGCTAGATTTCTTCAATATTAAGTTCTTGTAGTATGGAGAGAAATGTCACACCTAAGCGAAATGTAATTTGTGACGAGATGGGGAATACATTGACAGAGACAGAGGAAATTCTAGAAAGATGAAAGGGATATTGCAGAGGAATGTGTTAAACAAACAACTGTGAAAGCAGAAATCAACAGTGTGAATTATTATTGGAGGAGAAAGAACCAGAACCGACAATAGAAGAAGTTTTATGGGCAATAAAGAATCTGAAAAATGGTAAACCATCAGGATGTGATGAGATAACAGCTGAATTTATTAAAGCATGAGGAAAGGAATGTGCAACAATCTGTCATGCACTATATAAAAAGATGTGGCATTCTGGTATTTGGCAAAAAAAAAATGGAAAAGAACTGTATTCATACATTGCCAAAAAAGGGTAACTTGAAATTATGCACAAACTGCAGAACCGTTGCTCTGATTAGTCATGCCAGTAAAATTCTGTTAAAAAACATAATGGGTACTTCATAAAAAAATAGAAGTCAATATGGTCCAAGCTAGTTTCAGGCAGGGAAGAAGATCAAGAGATCATATATTCAATATAAGATTAATAATAGGGAAATGCAGAGTTTAATGTGAATCTATATTTACATTTTATAGACTACTCAAATTGTGTACAACACCAGAAACTTTGGGAAATAATGGAAAAAATGGGATTTCTAACACATTTTATACAATTAACATCACTGCTGTATCTAGACCAACAGGCAGCAGTAAGAATAAATGATGAAACAACAACTTGGTTTGATATAAAACAAGGGGTTTGTCAGAGGTGCATATTGTCGCTTTACTTATTTAACTTGTATACTGAAAATATAATGAGGAATGTTAGAGAAGATGTAGACAAAGAATATTACGATACCATAACAATTGGAGGTTATGAAATACCAGAGATTAGATATGCTGATGACACAGTATTAGTGTCCACAACACAAAAAGGAATGGAAAAACTAATTATGTCAGTCTGTAAGAACAGTAAAAAGCAAAATCTCTATCTTAATGCGAAGAAAACTAAACTGATGACAACTGACAAAACAAATAAGGCAGCGAAATATGTATCAATGAGGAAACATTGGAAGAGGTGGAGAGTTTTGAATATCTTGGATCGTTACTAACTAATAATGGAGATACAATGAGGGAAATTAAAAGGAGGACATCTATCGCTCTTCAGAAAGTAAACCAACTAAAGAATATGTGGAGAGGAACAGACAGAACTACAAAAATAAGATTTTTGAATGGGATGCATCTTTCCCATCGCAACATACACCTGTGAGATCTGGACACTTAACAAAACAGCTGAGAAACACATAAATGACTTTGAATGTAAATGCTACAGAAGAGTTCTTCAAATATCATGGACACAAAAGAGAACAAATATATCCATACTAAAAGAACTTAACATCGAAGAAGGCTGGCTAGTAAAGAGGATTAAAAAGAGAAAACTTAAATATTTTGGACACATTAAATATTATGATAATCTAGAGAAGACTGTCTTGGAAGGGTACATAATTGGAAAAAGAAAGAGAAGAAGACCAAGGTGAAGATGGCTGCAAGACATCTTTGGTGATCTGCAAATGGATGCATCAGCAGCAAGCCATCTTGGTCAAAACTGAGAAGCCTACAGGAGTGCTGTTAGGTAGGCAAAGTTCCGCAAGGGACATGCAAATGAATGAATAAGTATGGATATATTTGTTCTTTTTTGTGTCCATGATATTTGAAGAACTCTTCTGTAGCATTTATATTCAAAGACATTTATGTGTTTCTCAGCTGTTTTACAGCTGTAAACAGATCTACAGTAAAATATCACTTTCCATATCAAAGAGCAGTGATAACTGTTACTGGACTACAATTTTTACAATTTACTGTACTTAATACACTAACTAACACACCATGAGATGCAGGTATAATAATTTTTGCACAAATGCTACTGATTATTATTTCAGGAGTTCCTAGAGGGTAGAAATGGTTCAGAAGAACTGCTTTACCATTGAAGTGAGCGTGTCAATACATCTTTATACGGCTCAGCTGAAGAAGAACAACACCATTTCTTCAAAATGGCCACAAGGATCTCGTATCTTGGCCAGTACTGATCATACAATCGTCATTTCTCTTCATGACAAAGTAATTATTTTTTTTCTTTTATTCAGAATTAGCATGGACGTTTAAAATTTGTATTTAGATTAAATTACATCCATGAAACAACTGTGTCATGTAATTAGATGATGGCAAAAATGACAGAAGTGAGATAATTATAGTGTGTGCCAAATGTGTCTGACCCCTGTAACATTCTAGATGTTATCATGCATTATCATGCAACATAAGTTGAGATGTTCTTGGCAAACTACAGTTCCCAGGCCTCTTGACTTTGTCTGTGCCAGCAGAGTAGAAGATTCCTATTGTTCTGATCGTTTTTTTTGCATTTCCATATATTGTTCAGGATTACAAAAGCCTGGTTTGCTCTAGTTAGCCTGTTGTTGTTGTTGACAATACATGCATTACTCAAAAAAAAAAAAGTTTCAGGATCATCTAAGTCAAAATGTGTCAAGCTTGATAATAATCACATGACCTTCTAATACAATACTAAAGCAAAAAAAAAAACCTTTTTTTTTTTTGAGAATGGTATAATTATCACACTCTTGACTCATTTGGTTTTGTTGTGGGTTCCCATAACAATTCCTTTTTTCCTCATCTAGAGTCACCTATAATAAGATAGATGAGCAAACAACAACCTATCTCATACGTGATCAGAAAAAGAAGATGGACATGTCAGTCATGTGCTGAGAAGAAACAACCAGAGAATCCCAAAACAAGCTATCAAGTGGAACACACAAGGCCAAAGAAAAAGAGGTCAACCACATGAAACTCTAAAGAGGACAATGTTAAGAGAGGCCGGTTTAGTAGGAATAACATCCCTTCATGAGGTTGAAAAGTCCACTGAAAATGGAAAAATCTTGCAATCTACATTGCGAGCCCTATGTGACATTTAATGGCAAGGGAGGGGTGTAAGAAATAAGATAATTATCACAGTACCTATTGAATCTGTGTCTTCCTGCTTCTGAGCACTGAGCTCCATCATTGCACGCCTCTGATCCTCAGTTAAGCTGCATTCATCAGCTTCTGGCTCACTCTCATCGTCTGAGAGGTCCTCATTTAACTGCTCCTTTTCTGGGCTCACTACTTTCTCTTGCTTTGTTTCAACTTTTACCTGGGAGTTAAGTCCCTTGTGTGAGGAAGAGGTGGCGCCCTGAGTTTTGCTTGCATCATTCATCTGCTGGGTTTCCAGGGAGTAGATAAAAAATGATTTAGGTTTTGGTAGACAAAGAATGATTTAAGTTTTGGTAGACAAAGAATGATTTAAGTTTTGGTAGATAAAGAATGATTTAAGTTTTGGTAGACAGAGAATGATTTAAGTTTTGGTAGACAAAGAATGATTTAAGTTTTGGTAGACAAAGAATGATTTAAGTTTTGGTAGACAGAGAATGATTTAAGTTTTGGTAGACAAAGAATGATTTAAGTTTATGTTGTGGCTGATGATAGGTAGAGAGTAGAAATACTCACATGGCAGAATATTATATTCAGTTATATTTTCACTGGCTGAAGAGGTGAAGAATTTACTACACTTGCCTTTTAAGGTGAAGGTCAGATGTTTAATCCTGGCCACATGTGCTTACCTGTAAAAGCAGGTACTTAGCCTTTTCTGCATCCAATCATTCATTCATTTGTATGTCCCTTGCAGAACTTTGCCTCCCTAACAGCACTCTTGTAGGCCTCTCGGTTGTGAGCAAGATGGCTTGCTGCTGATGCATCCATTTACAGATCATCAGCGATGTCTGCAGCCATCTTCGCCTTGGTCTTCTTCTCTTTCTTTTTCCCATTATGTACCCTTCCAAGATGGTCTTCTGTAGATTATCATGACGTTTAATGTGTCCAAAATATTTAAGTTTTCTCTCATTAATCCTCTTTGCTAACCAGCCTTCCTCAGTATTAAGTTCTTGTAGTATGGATATATTCTTCTGCAGCCAGGTGAGAAAAATAAAAAGGCAATCAAATGTGATACTGAACTATGTAACTTTCTTATGTGCCAGTAGGATAATGAAAATATGGGCACAATATGCCCTGTTTTCTCAATAACATGCCAGAACTTTACCTTTTTTTTATCATTTTTTTTACCAGTATTTTAGGAGACTTTTCTATATACAAAAAAATACACATAAATCTTAACAATAAATAAAATACGTCTGTAAAAATTTTGTTCATGGCATAAGTACAGTTCCTTTAGTACACCATCTAATTCATTTTACAAAACATAATGGTTAAAATTATTTCACATAAAAAGTCAACATCTAAGAGATAATTTTACCTTTATTATGAAAAAAAAAACCAAAGCATGTCAGTGCTGAACAGAGAGTAACTTATTCTATGTTTGTGACACAACCAGGAACGTAAAAAAAAAAAAAAAACTGGAGAGAAACGGTGTTTATGTACAGCATTACTTCTGGGGTGAAGACCCTGTCTGTTTTGGCAATCAGCGACCCACAGCTGACAAGCCGCCATCAGGGCTGGCGAACCATACCTGACCAAGTCCCTGTCCCAAGATACTATTAACCCTTGTTAACAGGACTAGCATGGCTAACAGGGCAGGGATCGCCATAGTCCTCATAGAAGTGGAGTCTTCTAAAGGAGTATTGCACACCACCCCCTCCTCTACTTGTTAACTGCACCCACTCCCACACTGATATTATGCTGTGTCTCAACACCTTCACAGCCTCAGCCGCTAAGAACATCAGCTGGTGGTTCCAGGGAGACAGAAGACAAGACAAGGCAAGACAGGACAAGACAAGACAAGACAAGACAAGCATTAATTCCACCCAGAACTGAAACAAAAAATTTAAAACAAGGATGTAGTTTTTGAAAATGATGCAACATGTGTTCGGGATGGTCTGGATTAGAAATTACAAGAGCCAAAGGAGGAAAAGTATGATCACTGAGTGTCTATTGGCACAGCACCTGATGATGATAACCCTCATCATCATCATTGTCATTCAAAAAATAAGCATTGAAATTTACCTTCAGAATAAAAAAGTTCATTCAAAAAAACATTACTTAGTCTAAAAAAATAACCATAAACAAACAATAAAAGGTAACAGGTAAAACTTCCATGTCCATGCCATTAAGGCATATGTGAGATATGGTGTTAGGCCCATATTTCATAGGCACATGATAGTGTGATGTGGTCAGTGTGATGCCTGGCCATATTTACCTTCCCAGATCAAAGTGTAGTTCTGCGCTCTGTAGAATGTACACTTTGTTATTTTGGAACCAATGGGGTGTTTGAGGCCGCCCTGCACATTGACTGCCGGGGGTAAGGTCCGTATCTCGTTACGGGTGGGCCCGGTTTGCAGTACCACCGGGTCACGGCCTGTTGTTTTCGTTGTCTCAAAAAAAAAAAAAAGATTTTCTGGTACCCATTTTTAGAGGTTGGGTGAACCCTGGGACCTTTCTGGTGTGGTGGTACCAGAAAAAAAAATAATTCCCCACAGCTGGGACTTGAACCTGGTACCACTGGATTAGCAGACTGAGCACTTAACTACTCAGCCAACAAAACAAGCATAACATGATTTAATCATGAAGTTAAAACTCAAGGATTTGATCACAAGAAAATTTACCAACTGACCTTATGAGATTTGTCTTGGTAACTTCTGGAGCTGTCCTCTGCATTATCATCATCAGCAGTACTCACTTTCTTAGCTTTGCTGTCAGCAGCTTTTGTAGCCATCTTTTCCTGTGCCTCTTCTAGGGGATCAGAGTAATATAAAAGGAATGTAATCAGTAATGTAATCATTAGCAACTATTTGAAACATCACTTTACTCATCACTGCCAGGGTAACATCTTCTTGCTCTTCTCCTTCTTCTTCTAATTGTGAGCTTTTATGTTCTTTGCAGCCAATATGGCGGAGGTGTTCACACACGACATCATGTTAGAATGGGAAAAGGGGGGGGGGGGGTTAAGGTAGATTTTTTTCAGGTCTCGAGTGGAGCCGGGGTAAAAACTGCCGTGTCCTATAATTCTTTAACAGACACCACTGCCTCTGGGACTATGACGATCCCTGGCCTGTTAGACAGGCAGGCCTGTTACTAGGTGTACTAACGGAGAGAATGGACAGGGTCTTCGTTGGCCTTGAAAGCTGTGGGTCACTGACTGCTACATCAGACAGCGTCTTCACCCACCCCCCCCCATTCATTCATTTCGTTGCATTGCATGTCCCTTGCCGAACTTTGTCTCCCTAACAGCTCTTCTGTAGGCCTCTCAGTTGTGAGCAAGATGGCTTGCTGCCGCTGCATCCATTTGCAGATCGTCAACGATGTCTTGCAGCCATCTTTGTTTTGGTCTTCCTCTTTTTCTTTTTCCCATTATGTATTCTTCCAATACGGTCTTCTCTAAATTATCATGACGTTTAATGTGTCCACAATATTTAAGTTTTCTCTCTTTAATCTTCTTTACTAGCCAGCCTTCTTCAATATTAAGCTCTTGTAGTATAGATATATTTGTTCTTTTTTGTGTCCACGATATCTAGAGAACTCTTCTGTAGCATTTACATTCAAAGGCATTTATGTGTTTCTCAGAAGTTTTGTTAACTATCCAGGTCTCCCAGGCACATGTTGCGATGGGAAAGATCCATGCGCTTAAAAATCTTATTTGTGTAGTTCTGTCTGCTCCTCTCCACATATTCTTTAGTTGTTTTACTTTCTGAAGAGCGATTGATGTCCTCCTTTTAATTTCTCTCATTGTATCTCCGTTATTAGTTAGTAGTAATCCAAGATATTCAAAACACTCCACTTCTTCCAATTTTTCCTCATTTATATATATATATATATATATATATATATATATATATATATATATATATATATATTTCAGCTGCCTTGTTTGTTTTGTCACTTGTCATTAATCTAGTTTTCTTCGCATTAAGATAGAGGTTCTGCTCTTCGCTGTTCTTACAGACTGACATAATTAGTTTTTCCATTCCTTTTTGTGTTGTGAACAGTAATATTGTGTCATCAGCATATCTAATCTCTGGTATTTCGTAATCTCCACCCCCCCCCCCCAAAAAAAAAAAGTCATCACTAACAAGAAGCACAGAAAGGCAAAAACAGCCAGCAAAGCTTCTTTCCTTGCGCCAAATTCTCGTCTAGAACTGCCACATACTTTTTCTTTCTACCAACTATGAAGGAGACAAAACGTAATTAAATTTTACACATTGCACCTAGAAAATCGAACAGTGGTTTCCAAATCACTTGAAAATAACTAATCACCTTGACTTTTTATGTGACGAAGGTTGGCGTAATACTCATTATGAGCAGCACATATCTCTGGTGTGACCTGTCTATTCCTATTTCTTGCCCTCGTTTCTCTGATCAAGTCTCGACACGGCGTCGCTGTCAAGGAAGTGGATACAGTTAAATAGAACTAGTTTGAAAAGTACGAAACTACGAAAAAAAAATTGGTTGATGAAGACCCATTAATCTTTTTTTTTTTTTTTTTTAAAGATTCAATTCTGAAAATAATTAGATAGTAGCTTTTAGAAGGATAAAGCAGTTATACGAAACCAAATTTCAAGTGTTTTAAAAATCCGTATTTGAATGGTCAATATGCCCTGTCTAGAACAGCGGTTCTAAAATCTAGGTTCCACGAGGGATCGCGATGATTAATAAAAATAATAATATGTTTATACACAGATTGATAGATTAAAAAAACTCAAAATAAAACTGACGATTATATCTGATTTTAATATTTACAACGTACTGATATCGGAAACATTGTGTGAGCTGTAGATATAATAAGATTTATTGCAAAGTTTCATGAGATCAAATTTCAAAATTCAGACTCAGGCTTCACTGCATTCGGGACAACCCCATATATTCTTCGCCGCATGCCGTAGCATCCATCCAAGAGTATGTTTGCTAATATTCCTGTAAACATTTCTGCCACACCATTCGGATTTCCTGCCATCACCTTTAATTTGATCTAGCTCCAACGGTCTCTTCGCAGTTACATTGTTCTTCCATTCCCGCTTTTAATTTTCCTGCAGTCTGCCCAATAAGCCTTAGCAGTGTCCCCCTTGTCCACTGTCAGTCTGGCATTTATTTTAGCATGTCCAGTGAATCTGTCTACCACATCATTGCCATGTACTCCCATATGCCCTGGACAGTAAAGCCAAGTTAGGCTTGTCACAGTTGATTGGCTTAACAGATGAACCCATTGTTCACGAAGAATACTCTGTGACTCCATCACAATGACACCATCAACCACATCATGAGCAACCAACCATTCCATTGCCGCCGACACGGCCTCTATTTCCATTCTCATGCTTGATGTGGCGACTTCAAAGGCTCCCGAACCCTGTGCCGCTACTCTTCCATTTCGGTAGGCACACTGACAGCATATTCAGTAACTTCTCTCTCTCTCTCTGTGTTCTTCTGTCTCTTCTTCCCTCAATTTTTCCAGTTGCCACAGTGTGTTCCAATTTTCATCTTCTCAGGAAATGTCCTATAAATCTCGCTTGTTGCCTCTAATTTTTGCTGTAATTTGCCTTTTAACTCCAGCCTCTCTTAAGACTTCTTCATTGGTTTTCTTGGCTGTCCATGGTACCTTCAACATCCTTCTTATAAACCACATTTCCTTGACCTCCATTTCTCGCTGTACTCTCTTATTCATAGACCATGCTTCACACCCATAAAACAAAATTGGCTCGATGTAACATTTAAGTACTCGGAATCTTGTTTCCATTGATATGGATCTGTTGCACAAAATGAGTCTCATTGTTTGGAATGCTGACTTGGCCTGAGCACGTCTGCTTTTTATTTCGTTGTGACATTTCCCATCAATTGTTATAATCGTTCCTAAGTACTTGAATCTATCAACTTGTTTCAGATTGGTAATGCTACATTTTGGAGGTATTCTTTTCTTAACTATTCATATTTTTATTATATTTTATTATCATTACATTCATTTATTAACTATAGATATGAATGTGGCCCTCTGGGAACCCACACTGGTGGCATCTGGGTTTTTTGTTGAAAAAAAGGTTGAGGAACGAGATGGGCTATCAGAAAATCAATGGTTATGTCCCTTGTTATTTTCAAGCCTTTGCTAGGAAGGTTGTCAACTCTTGATCTAGAGCATTATTTATTTATGTATGTATTTATAGGAAAGCTGTATCGAATGAATGGAAAAATACAATACAGATTTAGGCCAACTAATAAAAGGGCTTAAGCAGGATCTAGATCTGGTGAATAGGAGAAAAATGTATTTGTTATTTCCCTTCCCTTTGTTGCTTCAAAATTGAAAGAAAAAAACATTAAACTGTTACAGTAATACAATAAATATTATTCCTTCCTTATTTTATGTTTATGCAAGGGTTAAAGTAACACCATTACACATTTTTAAAAACAGGAGACAACCAAGCTTTCGTAAAGTATGTGTGTCCAGTAAGTAATGAGACTGATTCCATAAAATTTGTTCAAGATATACTTACATATACTTAAAATTCCTCTAAATAACATCTTCGAACATCAGTACACCGTTACCAGCGGTTCTGCCACGCATCGTAGCTCGCCTGGAAGTCCCAAAATGGTGGCCTTTCAAGCTTGATTTGAGCCGGGGAAACAAAAAGAAGTCAACCGGGGCCAAGTCCGGGCTGCAGAGAGGTTGACACAGCTTTGCCACGGTTTGTTTCGCCAGAAATTCTCGCACTAGCAGCGACGCATGGCTCTGCGCATTGTCATGGTGAAGAACCCAAGTGTTGGTGATCTCTGGGTGGACGCGCGCAATTCTGTTCTTCAGCCGTTTAAACACTTCCACGTAAAATGCTGCTCTGACCATTTGTCCGAGTGGTATGTACTTCTTATAGACAACAGCTTTAGAGTAAAAAAGACAATGAGCATCGATTTCATCTTCGATTTGCTCAATTTGTTCATCCTTGACGCTCTCTCTTCCTTCATTGAACGCCTTGTGCCGCCGAAACTCTTGTGCTTTTGATAAAGCATCCTTCCCGCAGGCTTTCTGTGTCATAGCAAGCGCCTCGGTAGCGGATTTTTCAAGTTTAACACAAAACTTTATCTCTGCATTTTGACCGTTACGCGACTCTTAAACAGCTGTCCACTTCGCAAGCGATCCGCACTCTGTAAAAGCCCAGAGCCAAATGACAAGATATCGACTCTTTACCTAACATCCCCCACTAACCTACAGACCCGGAGAATCCGTTACTCCTCCCTCGCCCTGCTGAGTGACTGAATAAAATAAGTCTCATTACTTACGAGACACACCTTGTAATAAAACACGATATTGTATGGTTAGACCTTGGGGAAAAAAATCATAGATTAAGCACTTTTAGACTCGAGAGAAGGAAAAATGACAAGAGAATTATTTCTCGTAAAGTGTCTTATCTTTCACGTCTCAAAGTGCCTTGCCTTTGTTTAATTCTCTTCTTTCGAGTAACACCAGTATTATACAACAACCAGAAACAAACAAGTCAAATGCTTTGGCCGCGTTACACGGTTACCACCAGACACTATGCCACAGAAAAAAACAAAAAAAACATTCACACTAAGAATTATAGCAGACAGAGGGAGACACCGCCCACGCAAGAGGTGGAAAGAGGAAATTACAGAAACCTTAAATATCACATTATGTGAGTGGTTCCCAATCTGTAGTCCGCAGAACGACGCTTTCAGTCTTCATTCTCAGGAAAGGGCTCACTGAAATGATTTTCGTGATGACCTTCATCTCAGCCCAATAAAACTGGAGTCTGATTGGCTGGGACATGGGTAGGTTTACATACCGGAAACAAATATGGAAGACCACGTGAGGTAGCCGTTCACTGATGCTCAATAAAATGGCTTTTTCTTTGCTCCAGAAGTCAGCGGCCGCATTTTCCCATCCCCGCTATATCAGTCTATCTCCTTTACTCATTCAGCTCATATTAGTATGGGTCTTTATATGTTTGTGTACCAGCATCGTGCTGTGAGTAACCGAGTGAGATGGAAAGCTGAGTAAAATATCAAACGAGCTTTCCCGCTCAAGTCTTCCTTCTTTGAAAAATAGCTCGTTTGTTAGCTGCTCTTTCTCTCTCTCTCTCTCTCTCTCTCTTTCTCTTTTTCTCTCTCTCTTTCTCTCTCTCTCTTTCTTTCTAAATCTCTTTTTTCTTTCTCTCTCTCTCTTTCTCTCTCTCTTTCTTTCTCTCTCGTTCTCCTTTTTTCTCTTCTCTCTCTCTCTTTCTCCTTTTTTCTCTTCTCTCTCTCTTTCTCTCTTTTTCTCTTCTCTCTCTCTTTCTCCCTCTTTCTCTTCTCTCTCTTTCTCTCTCTCTTTCTCTCGCTCTCTATCTCTCTTATCTATGGAACCTGTTTAAATTTAGCCCAAAGTGCAGCCAACGCTTGAACAACATATGTCTTCCAAAACCTAGACTTGATCTTTACAAGAAAAGCTTTAGTTATTCTGCTGCTCATCTTTGGAATACCCTTCCATCCTATATAAAAAATATAAATTATACTCCTTCCTACAACTACAAGCTTTCCCAATATCTATTTGATGTCGACTACATGCCTCCATGAATTATAAAACTTAAAAGTTATCTTAAGCTGCTCTTACAGACACCGAATACACTTAATTGTTTTCTGAATAGTCCCGAAAATTGTGTTTAGTAGATAGTCATTTATAATGGATGTAGTTACTTCTGTACTGAGTGAATGTTTAAGAGCGAAACGTAAATGTTCTATTTTATTTTATGTCTCTCAGCTTCAATGTTAGTTATGTTTGTTATATGAACAGCATATTTGTAGAATGTCTGGAATAGAGTGAAAGATGTATGTTAAAGGGCAGAATGTCAGACGGGCCTGCGTGCCCAATTCTTAACCCTTTTGAAATAAAGATCAATCAATCAATCAATCAATCTTTCTTTCTCTCTTTCTTTTTTCCTCTCTCTTTCTCTCTGTATAAATTAGGGAAAAAAAGTAGAAACAACTTAATTACTTAACGAGTACACAGTTGTGACGTTTCGACGTGAGCCTTAATCATACAAAAACATACAGGACGGAGAAACAGAGAAATAGAGAAAGGAGATAAATGCTGTGTTAAAAAAAAATCAAATAAAATGAATAGAGCACTTAGCTGTAACTTATAAGAAGCTGTGGCTTGTCCGACGCTGTGTGTCAGAAATGCACATGGTGGATTGTAGAGAGTATTTAAATGGAGATTTTGGTTGTGTGATAGGTGGGTCGTAACTGAGGGCGGTGGGTGGGGAAACCGTAGAGGGGAGAGAGAGAGAGTGATACAATGGTAATCTAGGAGGGAGAATGTGAAATAGGTGATTATAGTTAGGATTGGGGGGGGGGGGGTTGTAATGTGATGCTGTGAAGAGGTTTTGAACTATGTAGAATAAGTTAGAAGGGAGTGGAACTTGGTGGTGAGGGATTATGATTGTTGAAGAGGAGAATATTAGGTATAGCTGAATAACGAGTTCAAACCATGTGGTTCCGGCGTCCCATATTCCTGAATGTAGTAGTTCTCAAGCGCTAGGCTGTTTCTGTCATCTACGTGACATTGTTCTTGTATAGTGTCTTATCTAGTATAGTGTCCTATCTGGTAACAGCCATCAAACAATATTTCCACATTAGAACATTGCGCGCCTGCAGTCTTGCTTCAGTTTCTTTAACATTTTTATATGCATATAAAGGTGCGCCGTATAACTTTATACAAAGAAAAACACTTGATTGACTGATGTTAGATGCGAGTCGCTTCTAACTGTGCCGACTTACGTACAAATTCGACTTACGAATAGACTTAGAAATGGAACTCGTTCGCAGTTCGGGGACTGCCTGTATAGAAACAGTTACCATCGTCTGGTACACTAAACATAACTAACATTTGTCCGCTGCGTTGGGCAGGGGAACACGAGGTGAAGTGTGCTCTTATCTTGACAAGAGAGTGATGGCAAAGTAGCTACAAATTGACAAGATCCTGTCTAGTGTCAGATAAACGTATTGATCACGGCTACAGATAATCATGTGGATTGTTCTTGATCCATTGTTTTCCTGACTGGTCACTAGATTTAACTTTCATCGCAGAAGCCACTGGGGTCAGCTTGCTTTGACTGTTATGAAATGAGAACTGATGGTAGGAATGTATGCCTGCAATCGATTTTCTGACTTCGAGTGACTTGATTTTGTCTTTCCAGATCCCCTAGGGTTACAAAGTTTCACATTTTCTTCTTCGGCGAAGTTAATGAAATCTGTTCTCTTGTCTGGCAAGTCGCATTGAGTTTTAAATAGGTTAAAGTCATACAACGTGAACATACTGGGAGATTATCAAGCAGGTTTTAGGAAGATTAGATCGACATAATTTTGGACATATATAATTTCAAGAGAATTTAGAGAAGACAGTTTTGGAAGGGTACATAATGGGAAAATGAAAGAGGGGGAAGACCAAGGCGAAGATGGTTGCATGACATCGTTGATGATCTGCGAATGGACGCATCAGCAGCAGGCCATCTTGCCAAGTGGGTCTTTCAAATGTTGAAGGCGATAGCGATGATGATCTTCATGTTTTTTTATGACAATATCGAGGTAATTATTGACATTAATGACACATTAGCATTAAGGACACATTACCATTAATAACATATTAGCATTACTTTCAAAAACATTTCCCGTATTAATGTTCACTAATACATTATTTTAAAAGACAAAATATTTCCTAGATATTGTTTTGGATCAATGCTTTAAAAAAAATCTAGATAATTCTAGATGTGTTCTGAGGCAACTCTAGATCTTTTTTGTGCAAAAAAAAAAAAAGCTGGCAACCTTGGTCTCTGTTTGGAGTACCTACGGGAGACTGAACTTAAGCGACGAAAGTTCTATGTCATGACCTCATTTTTCTTTCTGGGTGTGACCGTGTTCAGCCGCTTTTAAACTCGGTTATCAAATACCCGCTTCTCTCTCTCTCTCTCTCTCGCAACTCTCTCTCGCTCTCTCTCTCGCTCTCTTTCTCGCTCTCTTTCTCGCTCTCTCTCTCTCGCTCTCTCTCTCTCGCTCTCTTTCTCGCTCTCTTTCTCGCTTTCTTTCTCGCTCTCTCTCTCGCTCTCTCTCTCTCTCGCTCTCTCTCTCACTCTCTCTCTCTCTCTCGCTTTCTTTCTCGCTCTCTCTCTCGCTCTCTCTCTCGCTCTCTTTCTCGCTCTCGCTCTCGCTCTCTCTCTTTTTTCTTCGGTTTTTGGATCTGCTAGATGGCAGGGTACAGAACGCGTTTTTCGCCCTGGCAAGCAGTCGTCCGTGGTTCGAATTCCAGGTAATTCTCTTTGCCACTTTTTTTCCTTTTCCCTTACGTCTAAAATGCTTTATCTATTATTTCTCGAATCATAAACGCACAACTCTGTACTAAATCGTTTTACTGTGCCAAAACTTTCAGTTTCTCATTTGAAGAATTTGTTGCTTAAGAGGCAGCCGGTGTACCTATTTCTACAGCTGGAGAGACAAGCACACTAATCACTACGCAACTCATTCGCCTTGAAACCCAATAGTTAATCTGAAAATCTATAGTTCTTTGACCGTGAAAAAAAGGCGTTGTCCTTTTTGGTACGGGCGTCTTAGTTTCATTGAAAAGAGAGAAAGGTAGAGAGTGGCCAGATTTTCACAAATCTTGCGAGTTCTCCGTAATTAAAATATCAGACCAAAATCACATGAGAATTTTTTTTTTAAACATGTAAGACATTTGTCTTATTTTATTCCATGCTTAAGGGAAAAGCTAAGGGGCGAAAAGGGCAAGGGGAAAACAACTAGGGATAGAAAGGATTTAGTCTGACTGGCTGCAATGTGAAAGCAAATGACACAGCAAGTTAAGAGTTTAGCTGACGGCAACTTTTAATGTGGAGATGTCCACAAAAGACGGCGATAATTAAGACACATAATAACGATAATACAGAGTGATGAACTCCATCTAAATGCGGTAGAGAAGTAAACTCTTATCTTTCACTGTCAGTTTTCTATCTAGATTTTCATTGTAGTGGAAGCGACATTTTTCTTAAACATCTCATCTCGCAGGCTGTTATTGTTCTGCTCGCAGGATGTCATCTTTCTGCTCGCAGGCTCTTATCTTTCTGTCATGGTATTCGGTGAGCGTCCATGTTTGGCACTGTCAACACAGAATCAGGTCGAAAAAGTTGTGTTTTGTATGCGTGTCCATATTTTGGATGTTTCAGGACTGGTGCACTTGATAGGCAGCATTGTTTGCTTTATGAATTATACATTTGATTTCCCTATTTTTCCATCTTGTGTAAATATTGAATTCAGTAACCTGCTTGAGTTTGGTTTTATTTATATAGATTTTAGTACGAATATGATATTGACATTTCGACATTTATTCATTTATAAGACAAGAATGGATCAAGTCAGTCAGTCACTTGCATGTCCCTTGTGGAACTTTGACTCCCTAACAGCTCTCTCCTGTAGGCCTCTCGGTTGAAAGCTGATGCATCCATTCGCAGATCATCAAAGATGTCTTGCAGCCATCTTCGCCTTGGTCTTCCTTTCTTTCTTATTATGTACCCTTCCCTAGATTATCATGACGTTTAATGTGTCCAAAATATTTAAGTTTTCTCTCTTTTATCCTCTTTACTAACCAGCCTTCTTCAATATTAAGTTCTTGTAGTATGGATATATTTGTTCTTTTTTGTGTCCATGATATTTGAAGGACTCTTATGTAGCATTTACATTCGAAGGCATTTATGTGTTTCTCAGCTGTTTTGTTAAGTGTCCAGGTCTCACAGGCATATGTTGCGATAAGAAAGATGCATTCCCTTAAAAATCTTATTTTTGTAGTTCTGTCTGTTCCTCTCCACAGATTCTTTAGTTGTTTATCTTTTTGAAGAGCGATAGATGTCCTCCTTCTAATATCCCTCATTGTATCCCTATTATTAGTTTGTAATGATCTGAGATATTCGAAACTCTCTACTTCTTCCAAGTTTTCCTCATTGATGTATATCTCAGCTGCCTTATTTGTTTTGTAAGTTGTCATCAATTTAGTTTTCTTTGCATTAAAATAGAGGTTTTGCTCTTCACTGTTCTTACGGACTGACATAATTAGTTTTTCAATTCCTTTTTGTGTTGTGGACAATAATAATGTGTCTTTGCCGTATCTAATCTCTGATATTTCATAACCTCCAATTTGTTATGGTATCGTAATATTCTTTGTCTACATCTTCTCTAACATTCCTCATTATATTTTCAGTATACAAGTTAAATAAGTAAGGCGACAATATGCACCCCTGACGGACCCCTTGTTTTATGTCAAACCAACTTGTTGTTTCACCATTTATTCTTACTGCTGCTTGTTGGTCTAGATACAGCAGTGATGTTAATTGTATCAAATGTGTTGGAAATCACATTTTTCCGTCATTTCCCAAAGTTTCTGGTGTTGTACACAATGAAATGTATTTGAATAGCCTATAAAAGATAAATATAGATTCACATTAAATTCTCTGCATTTCCCTATTATTAATCATATGTTGAAAATATGATCTCTTGATCCTCCTCCTTGTCTAAAACCAGCGTGAACCATATTGATTTCTTCTTCTATTTTCTTTCGAAGTCTCCCAATTATCATTTTAAAAAGAATTTTACTGGCATGACTAATCAGGTCAACAGTTCTTTAGTTTGTGCATAATTTCAAGCTAAAGAAGAAGAAGGAGAAGAAGAAGAAAGAAGACTAATAAGAAGAAAGAAGAAGAGGAAGAAGAAAGAAAAAGAAGAAAGAAGAAGAGGAAGAAAAAAGAAGAGGAAGAAAGAAGTAGAAGAGGAAGAAAAAAATAAGCAAGAGAAATATGTCTTTTCTTTTTTAAAAAAATTTTCGTTATTTTGCATATAAATTGTCTGTGCTTTTATAAATTAAGGTATTATTTCTAATACTGCAAGTCTCAGACGTCCCCTGTCCCGTCTTAATTTCATTTATTCATCTCATAGATGTCCCTACAGACAGGCTATGTATTAGTGCGCGCGCATGAGCGTGTGTGTGATCCGCCGGGTTTCAGACTTCAAGAAACGTTAACTCTTACGCCGGGACATGTATTCATCTCCCTTTCCACCCCAGAAAGACATCGTTTCCCTTTTTTTGCCATGTTCTTCGTCTCGATCGACATTTATTTTTCCTATATGTCCTCTCCGTATCTTGAAAGTTCGAATATTTTCTAGTCCGAGTGATATGTTTTTTAAACTGATCTCTTAAAATATTAAGGGGGAAAGAATATATTGAACTTCTGGAATTATGTCGGAAAATGGAGTGTCTATTAGCCATTTGTCAGTGTTATTTAGAACATTCAGATGACATGAGAGCTTTGAGAATTCCGTTCAAGATGAGGATTATGAACCAAGACGATACACAGAAGGAAGGAAGGAAAGAAAGAAGGGAAGACAGAAAGAAAGGAAAGGAAGGAAGGAAGGTAGGAAGGAAGGAAGATTATAGTGACAGTCACAAACATATACCCACTCGGAGTGCAAGACATCGTTGATGATCTGCGAACTGATACAGGGCATCTTGTTCACAACCAATAGGCCTACAGGAGAGTTGTTAGGGAGGCAAAGTTCCGCAAGGGACATGCAAATTACTGACTGGCTGATCTTTCAGTTTTCTTCCTAGAGATAAGGATTTTGCGCCCTAAATCTTGATTTCGCTGAGACACACTGATTTTCCAGCAGAAAAGCGTGAAAGAGTGTTAGAAAGACAGACAGACAGATTGATTGATTGATCTTTATTTCAAAAGGGTTAAGAATTGGGCACGCAGGCCCGTCTGACATTCTGCCCTTTATCATACAACTTTCACTCTATTCCAGACATTCTACAAATATGCTGTTCATATAACAAACATAACTAACATTGAAGCTGAGAGACATAAAATAAAATATAACATTTACGTTTCGCTCTTAAACATTCACTCAGTACAGAAGTAACTACATACATTATAAATGACTATCTACTAAACAAAATTTTCGGTACTATTCAGAAAACAATTAATTGTATTCGGTGTCTGTAAGAGCAGCTTAAGATAACTTTTAAGTTTTATAATTCAGACGGATAGATAGATAGACAGACAGACAGACAGACAGACAGATAGATAGATAGATAGATAGATAGATAGACAGACAGACAGACAGACAGACAGACAGACAGACAGATAGATAGATAGATAGATAGATAGATAGACAGACAGACAGACAGACAGACAGACAGACAGACAGATAGATAGATAGATAGATAGATAGATAGATAGATAGATAGATAGATAGATGTCGCTGGTCTGTCTCAGTGTGTCTCGTACACTTCCAGTAGATATAATGAGCAGATCAACCTGCATTAATCATCTCCAGCAGTTGACCCATTTACACTGAGCAGAAAAACCTGCATGAAGCAGCCACAGCAGTTGAGAAAGGTTTGTTTCCTACAGTAAAGCTTGCTCATATACTACACATGTATGTATACATTTTAACTTTCGAATTAATCTTTTCTCAGGTTTACAGTAGTGATTGTATATGTCCTGCCGATTGTGGGATTGTGTGCATTATATTACTGTAATTTCTGCCATCTGCCCTTCTATATTTTGTTAATTATGGAAAACGTTTATCTTTTTTTTTTTACATGAAAGTTTTAGATACAGCTCCTCTCTACATCTGATACTGATATATTGATTACTGGTATAGGTTTAGCATAACTGGCATACATTGTTTTCCACACACTGAAGGCGTATTTTTACCAGTAAGGAAATACTATTATTGAAAGTGTGAACTTTAGTCTAAGAAGATCAGAGCTTTATGTAGTGTGGAGCATGTGCCACTGATCCACACAGGGTTCTTCGTTAACAATCGTGGGGACTGGCATAGTTTAATTAATTTGATTTTAAACTCCGTTTATGTTCGAACATACTATGTTTGATCTTACAAAAATACCGAACAATATGGTATAGAAGTGAAGAACCGTTTCGAGATACTGATGGCTATACAGGAGAGAGATGACACCAGATGAATTGGCTACACAGGCCAGATATATCTTAATAACAACAGCTAAAGACATGGTTCCAGTAAAGAAAACACAAAAGAATGGGTGGATTACAACAGGCACACTAGAACTAATACGACAACATAGAGAAATGAAGACTCAATGGAAAGTGACAAACAACAAAGAGAAATATAAATCTTTAACAAAATAAGTACGAAGAAACATAAGAAAAGATAAAAAAAATACATACAAAATTGTTGTGAAAGAATAGAAGGACATCAGAAGTGTGGAAGAGATAATGAAATGTTTAAAGAATGAAGACACTGATGAGAAATGTCACACATAAGCTAAATGTAATTTGTGACGAGATAGGAAATACCTTTACAGAGACAGAGGAAATTCTAGAAAGATAGAAGGAATGTTGCAGAGGAATGTATGAAACAACTGACTGTGAAAGTAGAAATCAACAGTGTGTATTATTATTGGAGGAGAAAGAACCCGAAACAACAATAGAAGAATTATTATGGGCAATAAAGAATCTGAAAAATGGCAGATCACCAGGATGTGATGAGATAACAACTGAACTTATTTAAATTAATTATCTATCTCTCTTCAGAAAGTAAAACAACAGAGGAGAGGAACAGACAGAACTACAAAAATAAGATTTTTAAGGGCATGCATCTTTCCCATCGCAACATACGCCTGTGAGACCTAGTCACTTAATAAAACAGCTGAGAAACACATAAATGCTTTTGAATGCAAATTCTACAGAAGAGTTCTTTAGATATCATGGACACAAAAAGAACAAATATATCCATACTACAAGAACTTAATATTGAAGAAGGTTGGCTAGTAAAGAGGATTAAACAGAGGAAATGGACGCATTAAAAGACATTAGAATTTAGAGAAGACCATCTTGGAAGGGTATATAATGGGAAAAAAAGAAAGAGAGGAAGACCAAGGCGAAGATGGCTGCAAGACTTCGTTGATGATCAGCGAATGGACGCATCAGCAGCAGGCCATCTTGCTTACAGCCGAGAGGCCTACAGGAGTGCTGTTAGAGAGGCAAAGTTTCATAAGGGACATTCAAATGACAGTCTAACTATGTTAGAAAAGGCAGAAACTCGGACTAAAAGTGTTTATTGAATGGGGTAGTGTTTCCCAAAGTGTGGTAATTATAGCACCAGAGGTATCTGGTATATAGCAGTGTATTTTATGTTACTATGGGTGTCGTGGCTATTTAGGCCTTGCTGTAACATACGTTTAAGCAAGTGACGATTTGAAAGTTGGTCATTTTTTCGTGTCACTGAGTTGTTATTGAACTCGATAATGAGATGGGATTTAGCGAGACCTTTGGAAAGAGAACAACTGTGTAGAAGCTAGAGGAGGGACGTATGGAAGTATGCGAGGTCTTTATCTGTCTATATGAGTGCTGAGAAAGTGATCTTGGAGTTGGGCTCATTCTTGGACATGTTCTTTAATGTAGAGAGTCGCGGGTGACGTCAACATGAACTATTCGTTTGTTTAGATGTTCTTGTATGTTGAGCTGTCACTAACTACGTCATAAGCCATCACACATACATCCATCTCACCTGTAGACTACATATACATTCAATCTCACATCTAGATTACACATCCACTCATCTTACTTCTAGATCGCGCATACACTCATCTCACCTCTAGATTACACATACACTCATCTCACCTCTAGATTAATCTCACCTCTGGTTTATACATACACTCATCCTACATATACATTACACATACACTCATCTCACCTCTAGATTACACATACACTCATCTCACCTCTAGGTTACACATACACTCGTCTCACCTCTAGATTACACATACATTCATCTCACCTCTACATTACACATACACTCATCTTACTTCTAGATCACACATATACTCATCTCACCTCTACACTACACATACACTCATCTCACCTCTATATTACACATACACTCATCTCACCTCTACATTACACAGACACTCATCTCACCTCTACATTACACATACACTCATCTTACCTCTACATTACACATGCACTCATCTCACTTCTACATTACACATACACTCATCTCACCTCTACATTACACATGCACTCATCTCACCTCTACATTACACATACACTCATCTCACCTCTACATTACACATACACTCATTTTACCTCTAGATCGCGCATACACTCATCTTACCTCTAGATCACACATACACTCATCTCACCTCTACATTACACATACACTCATCTTACCTCTAGATTACACATACACTCATCTCACCTCTACATTACACATACACTCATCTTACCTCTACATTACACATACACCCATCTCACCTCTACACTACACATACACTCATTTTACCTCTAGATCACACATAAACTCATCTCACCTCTACATTACACATACACTCATCTTACCTCTACATTACATATGCACTCATCTCACCTCTACATTACACATACACTCATATCACCTCTACATTACACATACACTCATCTTACCTCTAGATCACACATACACTCATCTCACCTCTACATTACACATACACTCATCTTACCTCTACATTACACATACACTAATCTCAACTCTACATTACACATACATTCATCTTACCTCTAGATTAATTTCACCTCTACGTTACACATACACTCATATAACCTCTAGATTACACATACACTCACCTCACCTCTAGATTAATCTCACCTCTAGGTTACACATGCACCCATCTTACCTCTAGATTAATCCCACCTCTAGATTATACATACACTCACCTCATCTCTAGATTAATCTCACCTCTAGGTTACACATACACTCATCTTACCTCTAGATTAATCTCACCTCTAGGTTACACATACACTCATCTTACCTCTAGATTAATCTCACCTCTAGTTTACACTTACATTCATCTCGCCTCTAGATTAATCTCACCTCTATATTACACATACACGCACCTTACCTCTAGATTAATCTCACCTCTAGGTTGCACATACATTAATCTTACCTCCAGATTAATCTCACCTCTAAATTACACATCCACTCATCTCACCTCTAGATTAATCTCACCTGTAGGTTACACATACACTAATCTCATCTCTAGATTAATCTCACCTATAGGTTACACATACACTCATCTTATCTCTAGATTAATCTCACCTCTAGGTTACACATACACTAATCTCACCTCTAGATCACACATACACTCATCTCACCTCTACACTACACATAGACTCATCTCACCTCTACATTACACATAGACTCATCTCACCTCTACACTACACATAGACTCATCTCACCTCTACATTACACATAGACTCATCTCACCTCTACATTACACATACACTAATCTCACCTCTACATTACACATACACTCATCTTACCTCTAGATCACACATACACTCATCTCACCTTTAAATTACACATACACTCATCTCACCTCTACATTACACATACACTCATCTTACCTCTACATTACACATACACTCATCTTACCTCTAGATCACACATACACTCATCTCACCTCTACATTACACATACACTCATCTTACCTCTAGATCACACATACACTCATCTCACTTCTACATTACACATACACTCATCTCACCTCTACATTACACATGCACTCTTCTCACCTCTACATTACATATACACTCATCTCACCTCTACATTACACATACACTCATCTCACCTCTACATTACACATACACTCATCTTAACTCTAGATCACACATACACTCATCTCACCTCTACATTACACATACACTCATCTCACCTCTACTTTACACATACACTCATCTTACCTCTAGATCACACATACACTCATCTCACCTCTACATTACACATACACTAATCTCACCTCTACATTACACATACACTCATCTCACATCTACATTACACATACACTCATCTTACCTCTAGATCACACATACATTCATCTTACCTCTAGATTAATCTCACCTCTAGGTTACACATACATCATCTCACCTCTACATTACACATAGACTCATCTCACCTCTACACTACACATAGACTCATCTCACCTCTACATTACACATAGACTCATCTCACCTCTACATTACACATACACTAATCTCACCTCTACATTACACATACACTCATCTTACCTCTAGATCACACATACACTCATCTCACCTTTAAATTACACATACACTCATCTCACCTCTACATTACACATACACTCATCTTACCTCTACATTACACATACACTCATCTTACCTCTAGATCACACATACACTCATCTCACCTCTACATTACACATACACTCATCTTACCTCTAGATCACACATACACTCATCTCACTTCTACATTACACATACACTCATCTCACCTCTACATTACACATGCACTCTTCTCACCTCTACATTACATATACACTCATCTCACCTCTACATTACACATACACTCATCTCACCTCTACATTACACATACACTCATCTTAACTCTAGATCACACATACACTCATCTCACCTCTACATTACACATACACTCATCTCACCTCTACTTTACACATACACTCATCTTACCTCTAGATCACACATACACTCATCTCACCTCTACATTACACATACACTAATCTCACCTCTACATTACACATACACTCATCTCACATCTACATTACACATACACTCATCTTACCTCTAGATCACACATACATTCATCTTACCTCTAGATTAATCTCACCTCTAGGTTACACATACACTCATCTCACCTCTGCATTACACATACATTCATCTTACCTCTAGATTAATCTCATCTCCTCTAGGTTACACATACGCTCATCTCACCTCTAGATTAATCTGACTTCTACATTACATATACACTCATCTCACATCTACATTACACATACACTCATCTCACCTCTAGACTACACATACACTCATCTCACCTCTAGATTACACATGCACTCTTATCACCCCTAGATTACACATACACTCGTCTCACCTCTAGACTACACATACACGCAACTCACCTATAGACTACACATACACGCAACTCACCTATAGATTACACATACACTAATCTCACCTCTAGGCCACAATGTACACTTATGAAGGGACAAACGTGTACACCTGGAACTTGTCAGATAGAACACACAGATGACAAAAAATTACGGACTTGGGTGTAAAACTTGGCACAGCAAAACTTGGCACAGCAAAACTTGGCACAGCAAAACTTGGCGCAGCAAAACTTGGCACAGCAAAACTTGGCACAGCAAAACTTGGCACAGCAAAACTTGGCGCAGCAAAACATGATTAATCAATCTATCCAGAAGGATGGTCAGTCAACACAAGGCGGGCATTATAAGTTCTAATATTAATTATCTATTGAAGGAGCTCATCAAATATAATGGGTACAAAAATATATCCATATTCAAAGAACTTAATGTTTAAGAAGGCAGGCTAGTAAATAGGATTAAACAGAGAAAACTTAAGTATTTTAGACAGATTAAACGTCATGACAATTTAGAGAAGACAGTCTTGGAAGGGTACATAATGGGGAACACGGAGAAGAAGACCAAGGCGAAGATGGCTGCAAAGACATCGTTGATAATCGGCAAATGGGTGCATCAGCGGCAGGGCATCTTGCTTACAACAGAGAGGCTTACGAGAGAGATGTTAGGGAGGCAAAGTTCCGCAAGGGACATGCAAATGACTGACTGACTGAAGGAGATATCAGAGCACCTATGGATGTGCCCGGAGTGGATAGATAATGGCCCTTTCTAACAAACTTCGTTAGATCGTGCATCAAAAGTGGTACGAGACTATTTTGACTGTTTGAAACACTGCAGTTGAGGTAACCTGACTATTTAGCCGCGGACAGACGTAGTCGCATCAGTTTCTACACAGGCAGTCCCCGGGTTACAATCCAGTTCATAAATTTGTTGCTTGTTTTCTCAATTACCCTGTGTACGGTGCATATCTACGTCAGTTAATCAAATGTTTTTTTTTCTTAGTATATAGTACAATAGACTTCATAATGAAAAAATGCTGCACAGGTAACACAGGTATTGACTGGGTACATGAGACCCAATTAGAAGATCTTGATTTTGCTGATGACATAACTCTTATCAGTAACAATGTGAATTCCATGCACGAAAAATAGATAGCCTGTATTCAATGGCTAGCAAAATAGGACTTGAAATTAACAAGGACAAAACAAAAATAATGAAACTTCCCATTAATCAAAATTGAAAAAATCACATAGAAGGGACAGAGATTGAAGAAGTCAATCAATCTGCATACCTAGGCAGCTACATAGACCAGGATGGTGACACCAGAAGAGAAGTTAGAATTAGAATTGCAAAAGCAGTATCGATCTTCAAGAACCTTGAGAACAAATGGCATTCAAAAGTTATAAGCACAAAAACCAAGTTAAGATTATTCAATTCAAATGTAATATCCACCCTCATTTATGCATGTGAAAGCTGGAAAACAACTACAGAAATAGACAAGAAATTAGACTCTTTTGAAAACAAATGCCTAAGGAAAATACTCGGCATCGAGTGGAACGAATTATTCAAGAACAATGCAGAGATAAGAAAGATGATTGAACAACAACCAGTCTCATGGGTGATCAGGAAAAGGAGATGAACATATGTTGGTCACGTGATGAGAAGAAACAATCAGATAATTTCAAAACAAGCTATAAAATGGAACACAACAGGCCAAATAAAAAGAGGCAGACCTCGTGAAACTCTGAAGAGGACATTGTTAAGAGAGGCCAAATTAACGAGGTTGAAAGACCCGCCGAAGACAGGAAAAATTGGCGAACTACTTTGCGAGCCCTATATGACGTTTAACGGCACGGGAAGGATATAAGATATAAGCTAAGATAAGATATAGTATACAGTGCGCCTTTCCATGTATAAGAAGTGTTTAAGAAACTGATGCACAGATGCTGTTAGATACGCAAATGTTTTGAGATAAGATTCTTCTATACTGGGACAATGATTACTGGACAAAGACGTTATCTTAGCTTTTGCAATATTTTATGGTTAGAAAGTTTATAGACAATGGCACATTTATACTGTGGGTTTTAGAAAGAAGTATATAAGAAAAATGAATAATATATGCAATAGGGGCGAGAGCAGCGCTGTGCCATTGAGACCTGTCTTCTCAAGCGAAAGGCTGTGAGTCACTTTTGACGCACGCTGGTAGATGCAGTTGTAGAATCAGCATACCAACCAGACAAATGTTGGGGAGAAAACAGCTTCATAATATCTGTAAGAAGGGCGAGGCACTCTTGATTACTAATTCACACGCGGCTTATAGCGAAAGCAAATGCTAAAAGAAAACAAAATGGATATCACGTGATAGTCAGTCCTGTAAATGAAAGACTTGACAAGGATCTAGACCAAGTGTTCAGCAAACACGACTTCGCTGCGACAAAACTAGGAAAAGTAGTAGCTCATTATTAAATACAATAAGGTATATGAGAAAGATTGCCAACTCGTCTTTTCACCAAAGCTGATACTTAAGAAAAACAAATAACAAACACGCAAAAATGGAATTTCGACCACATTGGCGTTCCATAAACATTGCTCTGTCGACGCTGGTAAACATAGAAAGAATATATAAGAGCGAACAGCTTTCATAAGCCCTCATTTCGCATTTCATTTATGCTTGACTGTACAACTGGGAACGCATACCAGCATAAGATTTCTCGTGGTAGAAAGGTTATGGGGATCGAAACAAGCCCTTAGCAAGCTAACAAAGTGACTTGATGGCTTACCCTCATTTCATAATGTCAAAATATCCAAAGAACAACAGGAAGCAACTTAAAAACACAACCTCCTATATGTGTGTCTATGCTGTTAGATGAAATTTAGACATTGCTGGAGTTCATTGACGCGTCACATAGGAAATATCGGCGGTTTTCAAAACATTTGAAGGAGAGAAGGCTAGGGTTTTACACGAAAAATGCAATAAACAGAACTTAATTTTTTTTTGAGCAGCGATTAATTACTGTTACTACAAGCTGTATAATGTAAAAAATGACGGGAACATAAAAGAAAATATGATTTTAGCTCGAATTGGTTAGTTTTCCCAGTTAAACTGGTTCATCGCCTGAGGACATCAGCAATGTTAGAATTTTCTGACTGACCAAATCTCCGAGTGACGTCTTGGTTTATATTTTTATAACCTCTTCTAATTAAAACATATCCCTGTAATCTTAAGCCTGGGCAAATGCAGCAAATCAGGCCACCAATCTTTCTCTCTCTCCTCTCTCTATCCTTCACTCTTTTTCCTCCCCCTCAACTCAGACACTCACTCTCTGACGCAGTGAATGACAGACAGATAGACAAACAGGCAGGCAGGCAGGCAGGCAGGGAGGCAAGCAGATGGATGGATGGATGGATGGATGGATGGATAGATAGATAGATAGATAGATAGATAGATAGATAGATAGATAGATAGATAGAGATAGATAGATAGATAGTCACACGTGGCACAGTTTGCCCCGACAGACAGAAAACCTCGGCCAAATACATAAGTATCTTTAGGATATGAAGAGAAAAAGAAGCAAAAACAAATGTAGCAAAACAATAGCTAGAAAATAGCCTGAGGTTAACATCTGAAACACTTTTCCATCTTTTCACATTTCCGTCATAGCAACCATTCAATGGGCTATAAAATATCCAAGTCCATTTTGGACAGCTCAAGGGCCGCTACTATAGATAAATGATAGATAACTCCTGCAATAATACTCATTATTGGAAAAGCTTTCCTCACAGACAGACATTGAAAGTAACGCACGGGGCAGAAAAATAACAGAACCATCATCATCAAGTGACATGTCCACTGTGGAGGTTGATTGCTTCGATGAGATTCGCTGCCTGTACTACCTAATGGCTTATCTGCCACTGCGCATGGCGTAGTGGGCGTTGCCTGCTTTCTCATTTAACGTTCAAGTTTATGGATGGATGGATGGATGAACCGACGGATGGATGGACGGATGGATGGATGGATGGATGGATGGACCGACGGATGGATGGATGAATGGATGGACCGACGGATGGATGGATGGATGGATGGATGGACCGACGGATGGATGGATGGACCGACGGATGGATGGATGGATGGATGGACCGACGGATGGATGGATGGACCGACGGATGGATGGATGAATGGATGGACCGACGGATGGATGGATGGATGGATGAATAGATGGTTGGACCGACCGATGGATGAATGAATGGATGGATGGATGGACCGACGGATGGATGGATGGATGGATGGACCGACGGATGGATGGATGAATGGATGGATGGATGGACCGACGGATGGATGGATGGATAGATGGATGGACCGACCGATGGATGAATGGACCGACGGATGGATGGATGGATGGACCGACGGATGGATGGATGGATGGATGGATGGATGGATGGAAACCGAGTGTGCTGTAGGGATGTGAAATGTTAGTGCCTTCACATTTCTAGGCCACTACAGTATTTAAGGCATGTATACCAGCACCTGTCATCGTTGCCTTTGTTTTCCTAGGGAAACCTCATGTACCCCTTTCTTGAAACTGAGTTGACTGCAAAAATTCCGCCCGAATGTGAAATAAAACCCGGGCAGCCTGACTGGCAGGCCAGTGCACTGAGCACTACACCCTCGCAGCACCAGTGCAAAGAATAAGATTTTCAAAAACATAAATCATTGGCAGTGTAAGATTAAGGGACTGCACTCAGTGAATTACAATGAGGATTTAATTCCCCTTGCAATGTTGCTGATAATGGCCAAATCATGAACTAGTTTATGGCCAAGGCCAAATAAATAAATTATTTACATTAATAGCCCTCTTGCTCCTTAGTCCATCGAACTCTGATTTTCCATTTTGGATCCGTGAGTCTCTAGACGTGGCTATATTTAAAAATACGGGGCCAAAGATGACTGCCAGAGCGATGGCCGAAGTTGACCAGGGGTGGCTAATCACAGTTGGCCAAGACCTCTTTCTACCTAACCGTGGAGTGTCTTGCAAGAGTTTCATCTTGACCAAACCGCAAGACCGTGGATTTCGTACACCAGATCTTTGACCCAATCTCCCACTCCTTTATTTCTCTGGAATCCGGATCCAAATCTGGTTTCTATTCCTTTCTTTGTGAGATATGAGAGCAGTAGCTGTTTTCTGCTATACAGCATGTGTTTTCTGTCTGCTCTTAAATCTGTATGTGTGGCAGAAAACGCATAGTACAGAACCAACACTTGATAGGAACTATTAGCAAACATATTCTTGGACGGATGCTGCGGCATGCGGGCGGGGGGGGGGGCATATATGGGGGCTGTCCTGAATGCAAATAAGCCGGAATCTGAATTTTGAACCTTGAACCATGAACTTTTAACCGTTGTAATCTGTAAGTCTGTCTGTTTCGCTGTCTTTTCACGAATCTGTCTTAATTCCAGTTCATATATATATATATATATATGCTTCCAAATCTTTAATAATTTTCTAAACACACACACACATATATATATATATATATATATATATTTGCTTCCAAATCTTTAATAATTTTCTAATCAACGGCGGGCTATTTGTACTAGGGCTTTCATTTCTATGCATTATTCATCATCTTTCTTTTTCTTTAGTTAAATGTCTACTTCAGATTAGAGTCCAGCGGTTCTCAAACTTTACTAGTCTGCCGCTCTTCTTCTTCCAGTCAACATCTTCCGTCCCACTTCTTTTTCTTTTTCTTCTTCTTCTTCTTTCTTTCTTTCTTTCTTTCTCGTCCTTCTTCTTTCTTTCTTTCTTTCTTTCTTTCTTTCTTTCTTCTTCTTCTTCTTCTTTATCTTCTTCTTCTTTCTTTCTTTCTTTCTTTCTTTCTTCTTCGTCTTCTTCTTCTTTCTTTCTTTCTTTCTTTCTTCTCCTTCTCGTCCTTCTTCTCATTCTTCTTCTTCCTCCTTCTTCTTTTTCCTCCTTCTTCTTCTCATCCTCCTCCTTCTTCTTCTTCTTCTTCTTCTCCTCCTCCTCTTTCCCCTTCCTCCTGCTTCTTCTTCTCCTCCTCCTCCTTCTTCTACTTCCCCTCCTCGTCCTCCTTTTTCTCTTCTTCTTCTTCTTCTTCTTCTCATGCACCTTCTTTTTCTTTTTCTTCTTCTTCTCATCCTCCTCCTCCTTCTTCTTCTTCTTCTTCTTTCTTTCTTTCTTTCTTTCTCGTCCTTCTTCTTTCTTTCTTTCTTCTTCTACTTCCTTTCCTCCTCCTCCTTTTTTTCTCTTCTTCTTCTTCTTCTTCTTCTCATGCACCTTCTTTTTCTCCTCCTCTTCATTCTCCTCCTCCTCCATCTTCTTCTTCTTCTTCATCTTTCTTTCTTTCTTTCTTTCTTTCTTTCTCGTCCTTCTTCTTTCTTTCTTTCTTTCTAGTCCTTCTTCTTTCTTTCTTTCTTTCTCGTCCTTCTTCTTTCTTTCTTTCTTTCTTTCTTCTTCTTTCTTTCTTTCTTTCTTTCTTCTTCTTCTTTCTTTCTTCTTCTTCTTCTTCTCCTCTTCCTCCTTCTTCTTCTTCTCCTCCTTTTCATCCTCCTCCTCCTTCTTCTTCTACTCCTTCTCCTTCTTCTTTTTCTTCTTCTACTCCTCCTCCTTCTTCTTCTCCTCCTCCTCTTCCTCCTTAGTCTTCTTCTTCTTTTCCTCCTCCTCCTCCTCCTTCTTCTTCTTAGCTTAGGAGCGAGTTATGGCATCTATTTTTTTTTTTTCAGTTCCTGGATGGATCTAAATATCAGGGGCATGCAATACTTCTGTAGCAGACTACACCACTATGGAAACTATGGCGATCCCTGCCCTGTTATCAAATCTAGGCCTGCTTCTGGGGTTACCAGCGGAGAGGTGGGACAGGGTCTTGGTCAGCTGCAGTTCGCCAGCCCTGACTCCGGCATGTCAGCTATGGGTCGCTGATTGTCAGAACGGACATTAATGACCCCAGGCTCTCCAGTTTTTGATCACCGCCCCTTCCTGGATCTTTCCATGGCCACTGGGATGGCGGTATAGTCTACTCTAGAACAGCTGTAGTAGTCCATCACGCATACACGCCCGCGCATGCGCAACTGCGCTACCTTTCAAACCAGATTAGAGAATATATATTCAACGGTAACGAATTTGTCCCGTTCCGATAAAGATCGCTTTTGTGAAAGAGACTCTAGAAATGCTCACATTACGAATTTTCTGTTCATTATAGTGAATGATCAAATCGTTCGGCTCGTTTTATCTTTCCTGTTCATGTTTGTTTGTTAATTTTAAAAAAAAATATCATATTCTGTCAATCGAGGTTTAGAAAAACGCGGCAGATTTAAAAATCGGTATCTTTTCTAACATCGTCATGATCGAGTCACGTATCAGAGGTTGTCAAGATCTCTATCTTTCATGGTTTCTGATAAATCGATTGGGAACTATATTTTTTTATGGCGCAAGTTTATCTCTGTGGTCATCTGCGTCTACTGTTCTTTGATTTATTATTTTTTTTAAATTGATTTTCCTGCTCAGTCATGCTCAGTGAAGACTGACTTTAATCCAGGTCAAAACAGGACCACAGTGGAAGAGATTCCAGAGATTTTATTTTGTGAATATATTTTCAGTTAGTCAGAAATATAACTGGAACACATGATTCTTATAATAATAATAATAATAATCTCGTGCCGGAAGGTTGGCTGCAATGAATCTCCACTCTGCTCTATTTCTTGCCTTCTTAGTCCACTCGGCCAAGCTGGTTCCTGTCCATCTCTTGATGTTGTCCACCCATCTCTTGATGTTGTCCACTCATCTCTTGATGTTGTCCACCCATCTCTTGATTTTGTCCACCCACCCATCTCCTGATTTTCTCCACCCATCTCTTCATGTTGTCCACCCATCTATGTCGTCGTTTTCTTGTTCTCTTCCCTTTGATCTTGCTCCCTCCCCCCCCCCCCCCCCCCCCCCCCCCAAAGAAGGATCTTCAATACAATATTATGCCTCTTGTCGCGTCTAAAGTATCTTACTTGTCTTGTCTTTATGATTTTCAAAATTTCTCTTTCACTTTTAGCTAGTTTAGAACTTTTGCTTTCACTACCTTCCGGGGAATACGCTCTAATCTTCTTCTTCTTCTCCTCCTCCTCCTTGTTCTTCTTTCCGAACCATTAAGGCTCATTGCTGCAGATAATGTTCGCCTCCATTCCTCTCTATTCCTAATCTTATCTTTCTGCATTTGGTGACACCAATTTCTTTTATATCCTCTTCCATGCTGTCTTTCCGTTTCTTTCTTGGTCTACGACCGTGGTCTTGTTTCCCTCATCTCTTGTGCATACATAATTTTTGTTTGTCTGTTCTCTTCCATTCTTTCTACGTGCCCTAGCCAGTGTAGTCTGTTCAGTTTCAAGACATTTATAATTCGTTGAGATTTAAATAAGCTGTTCAGTTCAGTGTTCTTTCTAGCTCTCCATTCTCCACTGCTGGTATCCTTTATGGGGCCAAAGATTCCTCTTAGGATCTTATTCTCAAAGATCTGCAGTTGATGTTCATAATCTCATATACAAATGTTCATATATATTCATATATTCGTCAACATATACACACATTCGTTCTCATATACGTCGTGGTATGTGCATTAAAATTGCACATTATCTGGTAGTTTGCCGTGAAGGAACCAGTAACAAATAAGTCTGTTATATTTGTCAAGCAGATATTTATTTTAATTAAACAAATTCTCGTGAAATTTTAAAATAATTGTTCATTTTCTCAGAAACTTTTACTTTTGTTCACACCCTGTGACTCCAGCGAAATCCTGTATTTTACGTGATGTCGCTTTTGTTCTTCATTCATTGACAGCGGTGAGAAATGTAATCCAGTGTGTCACGCCGTGTAAGCAGATCCAAGAACAATTTTATGTGTAAGACATATGTGTGTTCCGGTAAGGGATAAAGCTACTACTGTCTTCATATTTTAAAATAAGTCTCACTACCTGTAAATAGGTGACCTCCAACCTCAAAAACAGTTTGTCCACAACACACTGTGTCGAGTACCCACTCGACCAGCCCTGCAGACTCGGGGAGGTTGACGAGTCGATCCTACGACCCTGAGCGAGGGCAACTGACCGAGACATTATCTCCTTATTCTTGATTCGTCCCAAAACTATCCTCACCTAGCAACCATTAGAATGGGAATAATTTACTTTTATCTGTTACATGAATTGATTTTTTTTCGCCCGAAATGAAGTTTTTTCACCACTTTAAACACGACATCCGCTTCATCTTATCTCGTGTCACAAACAAGACAAGTGCCTGACTCTGTCACATCTCTAAGACGTGTCCCTAATTGCATTAATGGAGCTCACAGGAACATTAACCTTATCAGTTGCATAACTGTTGCTTCAGGAATCGATGTAAAGAAAGTCTGCTTATTAGTTCCGTATAGATTTTCACAGACGATCGTTATATCTAAGAAAGAGAATCCACCAAAATGCAGCACACAATTAAATGGAACTATTCTAAGCCAGCTGAAGAAATTCAAATATCTCGGGGTAGTAATAACTTCAGCTGGGAAATGCAGAACAGAAATTAGGAACAGAGTAGTCCAAGCAAAGACTGCATTTCAGAGAATGACAAACATATTATCCATCACATCCTTATCAATGAATGTTAGAAAACGAGTCCTAAAATGCTATACTAAGCCTATCTTGTTATATGGAAGTAAATCATGGACAACAGGGAGGTCTGCACAAAAATCATTGGAAGCAGCAGAAATGTGGTTTATTAGAAGAATGTTGCGAATCCCCTGGACAGCAAAAATAACTAATGGAGAATATTTGAGAATAGCTGGAGATACAAAAAAATCTTGTAAAAAAAAGTAAGAGAGAAAGAGAGAGACAATGTACTTTCATAGGACATGCAATGAAAAGAGGGGGCATTGAAAATATTATAACAACAGGAAAAATAGAAGGAAGAAGATCAAGAGGAAGACCAAGAGAAATGATACTGGACAGTCTGACGGGATGGTGTGAGAGGAGATCACCAACTGAGCTAATGGCCTGCATGAAGGATCGTGTACTCTGGAGAAGCATAATAGCCAACGCCAGTCGGTACGGCACCTGATGATGATGATATATTTTCATACAGCATAATAGTTAATATAGATTTTTACACAGAATAACTATTATTAGTTCCGTATAGATTTTTATGTCAACATAACAGCTATTAGTTCCGTATAGATTTTTATGTCAACATAACAGCTATTAGTTCCGTATAGATTTTTATGTCAACATAACAGCTATTAGTTCTGTATAGATTTTTATGTCAACATAACAGCTATTAGTTCCGTATAGATTTTTATGTCAACATAACAGCTATTAATTCCGTACAGATTTTCATAATAGCCTACCTGTAGCGCTTTAGTGTTTTTTTTATGAAATGTAGTTCTGCTGTTGTTCTCAGTTTGACATAAAACAAGTGGTCCGTCAGGGGTGCATACTGTCGCCTTACTTATTTAACTTTTATCTTATATATCTTATATATCCTTCCCGTGCCGTTAAACGTCACATATGGCTCGCAATGTTTGATGTTAATAGGGTTCCAGTTTTGCTAAGGACTGGTCCTTCTTTAGATGTAATAGTACCTGTTAGCCTCTTTTGTATGTTATATAAAGTTTTGCTGTCTCCTGTTTTTGCTGCTTTTTCTGCCTCTTTCGCCATATTGTCTATGTATTCTCTTTTATCCCTTCTAGCTGAACTTTTTACTTTCTTGTCTATTTCTTTGTATGTTGATTTCGCCAGATCTGTTTTTGCATTCAACATGTCTAATTTGACTGCTCGTCTTTCATGTATATACTTCCATGTTTTATCTGATATCCATGCTTTTCTATTTGGTTTTTTCAGTCCAGCGCTTGCTTTTGCTGCTGTGATTATGGCTGTGCTGTAAGAATTCCATAATTCATCTATACCTATCTCCTCAACTTCAGTGGATGTTTTGGAATGATTGGCAAGTTCCTGATTGAAATTAATGTTATTATTTTCTTCTTGTAGGCTGTGGCTGTTTATCTTTCTGTGTACTGATTTCTTGTGTTGGCTTTTCAATTTTAGTTTTATTTTCCCTATGCACAGGTTGTGATCACTGTTAACATCTGCACCCCTATAAGCCTTTACATCTATGAGAGATGTTCTGTATTGCTTTCTAATACAAAAATTATCTATCTGGTTTCGAGTTCTATCATCTGGAGATATCCTTGTTGTTTTATGTATCTCTTTGTGTGGAAATATTGTGCCTCCAATGACCATGCCCTCCGTTAGACATATTTCAATTAATCTTTCTCTATTCTGAATAACCATGTCAGTTCCTTCTTTCCCCATCACTTTTTCAACCTTAGTGTTGAAGTCCCCCATAGCAATTAGGATGTCGTGTTTAGGGACTTTGTTGATGATTTGTTGTAGTTGGTGATAGAAGTCGTCTTTCACATCATCAGCTGCATCATTCGTGGGTGCATAACACTGTATTATTATCATTCTTCCGTGTCTTAGGTTGTATCGTGCTCATATTATACGACTGTTCACTGGTTCTCAGTCTACAAGGCTCTTTGCTGCTATGTTTGATATAATAATACCTACCCCATCCCGGATTTTACCATCATTTCTGCCTGAATGTATTATTAACTTACCGTTTTCCGCCCATCTTTTACCTGCTTCTGGCCATCGCATTTCGCTGATGCCCAGTATGTCTAGATGGTATCTCTCCATTTCTTTGATGGCCTCAGTAGTTTTTGTTGGTGCTGCCATCGTTCTCATATTCCAGAATCCGATCCTTGTCACATGTTTGGGGGCGACGAATGAGCTCCTCGGAGTTGGCATCCCTGATGCTCGGTTGGTTTCTCTGCGAGTTTCCATAACGATATCTTTTTTTTTCCATCTGGAGTTGCCTCTAGATAGGTCCCAGGATAAGGTTGTTAGCCTTATGCCCAACTCCCGGTACATGATATATGACAGATCAAGCGGAATTCCACTGATTTCTGCATGCCGGCGAGAGCGTTAAAAGAAACGTCCGCCATCTTGCACGTCGCGCCGGAAGTAAAGAGAAGATGTAGACAAAGAATATTATGATGCCATAAAAAGTGAATGTTATGAAATACCAGAGATTAGATATGCTGATGACACAGTATTACTGTCCACAACACACAAAGGAGTGGAAAAACTAATTATGTTAGTCCGTAAGAGCAGCGAAAACCAAAACCTCTATCTTAATGCAAAGAAAACTAAATTGATGACAACTGGCAAAACAAACAAGGCAGCTGAAATATGTATCAATGAGGAAAAACTGGAAGAAGCAGAGAATTTTGAATATCTTGGATCACTGCTAACTAATAATGGAGATACAATGAGGGAAATTAAAAGGAGGACATCTATCGCTTTTCAGAAAGTCAAGGCACACACACACCCCACATAAACCCCACACACACCCCACATAAACCCCACACAAACCCCACACACACCCCACAGTGAACTGATCTGAACAAAAAGAACAGGAAAGGGAAGTAAATCTTGAACGAGCCGTGCAGAGAATATAACCCATGAGGTGTGACGTCCTGAAGAAGTAGATCCTTGACAGAAATGGATATCCTAGTCAGTCAGTCAGTTAGTCATTTGCATGTCCCTTGTGGAACTTCGCCTCTCTAACAGCTCTCTTGTAGGCCTCTCGGTTGTAAGCAAGATGGCCTGCCGCTGGTACATCCATTCGCAGGTCATCAATGATGTCTTGCAACCATCTTCGCCTTGGTTTTCTTCTCTTTCATTTCCCCATTATGGATACCCCCACACCATTGAATTTCGAAGTCTAACATTGCTAACAGTGTACGGATCGACTTACTTCCCATGGTGGTGGAGTCTACTAAAGAAGCATTATAACCATCTACTTTTAAGCTCCACCCTGGGACTACAAAATAGCCGCCATAACCCACTCCCACTCCGACACGATGTTGTGCCTCAACACCTTCATAGCATCATCTGCAAAGAACAACAGTTCGTAGTTCCAGGGATATAGAAGACTAGAGATTCCGAAGAGATAACTGGAAACAAGTTTCGTACATTCCCTATAAACTGCATTTAGTTGGGTCGGCTTAGGTTTGCTGTGTTGAGTTATTGTTAGACTGAATTAGTATTATGTTAGTTTAAGTTAGAGTTATGTTAGGTTGATTTAGGCAATGATTAAGTTTGTTGTTATGTTAGTTTGATGTAGGCTATGTTTAGGTTAGTTATTTATGCTAACTTGATTTAGGCTATGTTATGTTAGATTGACTTAGTTATGTTAGGTTAAATTAGGCTATGTGAGGTTAGAGTCCCAGTCACCCAGCTGTAGAAATGGGTAACCTACTTCTTCTGGAGTTGGGGAAGGAAAGGCGGCCAGGCGTGATACTGACCATATCAACCTCTAGTGTGCTGACAGGTCAAGGAAAATATGGGCAGTAACACCATATCCCTATGTACTTCTAAGGCATGACAGGGTTACTTTTACTTTACTAGGTTAGAGTTATGTTAGGTCAACTTTGCTATATTTAGTTTAATTTTAGTTAGGGTAATGTTAGGCTGATTTAGGCTATGTTAGGTTAGATTGAGTTAGGGTTATGTTAGGTAGATCTACGCTATGTTAGGTTAGACTGAGTTAGGGTTATGTTAGGTAGATGTAGGCTATGTTAGGTTAGACTGAGTTAGGGTTATGTTAAGTAGATGTAGGCTATGTTAGGTTAGACGGAGTAAGGGCTATGTTAGGTAGATCTAGGCTATGTTAGGTTAGACTGAGTTAGGGTTATGTTAAGTAGATCTACGCTATGTTAGGTTAGACTGATTTAGGGTTATATTAGGTAGATCTAGGCTATGTTAGGTTAGACTGAGTTAGGGTTATGTTAGGTAGATCTAGGCTATGTTAGGTTAGACAGAGTTATGGGTTATGTTAGGTAGATCTACGCTATGTTAGGTTAGACTGAGTTAGGGTTATGTTAGGTAGATGTAGGCTATGTTAGGTTAGACTGAGTTAGGGTTATGTTAAGTAGATGTAGGCTATGTTAGGTTAGACGGAGTAAGGGCTATGTTAGGTAGATCTAGGCTATGTTAGGTTAGACTGAGTTAGGGTTATGTTAAGTAGATCTACGCTATGTTAGGTTAGACTGATTTAGGGTTATATTAGGTAGATCTAGGCTATGTTAGGTTAGACTGAGTTAGGGTTATGTTAGGTAGATCTAGGCTATGTTAGGTTAGACAGAGTTATGGGTTATGTTAGGTAGATCTAGGCTATGTTAGGTTAGACTGAGTTAGAGTTATGTTAGATAGATCTAGGCTATGTTAGGTTAGACTGAGTTAGAGTTATGTTAGGTAGATCTAGGCTATGTTAGGTTGGACTGAGTCAGGGCTATGTTAGGTAGATCTAGGCTATGTTAGGTTGGACTGAGTCAGGGCTATGTTAGGTAGATCTAGGCTATGTAAGGTTAGACAGAGTTAGAGTTATGTTAGGTAGATCTAGGCTATGTTAGGTTAGACTGAGTTAGGGTTATGTTAGTTAGATGTAGGCTATGTTAGGTTAGACGGAGTAAGGGTTATGTTAGGTAGATCTAGGCTATGTTAGGTTAGACTGAGTTAGGGTTATGTTAAGTAGATGTAGGCTATGTTAGGTTAGACGGAGTAAGGGCTATGTTAGGTAGATCTAGGCTATGTTAGGTTAGACTGAGTTAGGGTTATGTTAAGTAGATCTGCGCTATGTTAGGTTAGACTGATTTAGGGTTATATTAGGTAGATCTAGGCTATGTTAGGTTAGACTGAGTTAGGGTTATGTTAGGTAGATCTAGGCTATGTTAGGTTAGACTGAGTCAGGGCTATGTTAGGCAGATCTAGCTATGGTAGATTAGACTGAGTTAGGGTTATGTTAGGTAGATCTAGGCTATGTTAGGTTAGACTGATTTAGGGTTATGTTAGGAAGACCTACGCTATGTTGGGTTAGACTGAGTTAGGGTTATGTTAGGTAGATCTAGACTATATTAGGTTAGACTGAGTTAGAGTTTTGTTAGGTAGATCTAGGCTATGTTAGGTTAGACTGAGTTAGAGTTTTGTTAGGTAGATCTAGGCTATGTTAGGTTAGACTGAGTAAGGGCTATGTTAGGTAGATCTAGACTATGTTAGGTTAGACTGAGTTAGAGTTATGTTAGGTAGATGTAGGCTATGTTAGGTTAGACTGAATAAAGGCTATGTTAGGTAGATCTAGGCTATGTTAGGTTAGACTGAGTTATGGGTTATGTTAGGTAGATCTAGGCTATGTTAGGTTAGACTGAGTTAGAGTTATGTTAGGTAGATCTAGGCTATGTTACGTTAGACTGAGTTAGGGCTATGTTAGGCAGATCTAAGCTATGCTAGGTTAGACTGAGTTAGAGTTATGTTAGGTAGATATAGGCTATGTTAGGTTAGTCTGAGTTAGGGTTATGTTAGGTAGATCTACGCTATGTTACGTTAAACTGAGTTAGGGTTATGTTAGGCAGATCTAGGCTATGTTAGGTTAGACTGAGTTAGGGTTATGTTAGGTAGATCTAGGCTATGTTAGGTTAGACTGAGTTAGAGTTATGTTAGGTAGATCTAGGCTATGTTAGGTTGGACTGAGTCAGGGCTATGTTAGGTAGATCTAGGCTATGTTAGGTTAGACTGATTTAGGGTTATGTTAGGAAGACCTACGCTATGTTGGGTTAGACTGAGTTAGGGTTATGTTAGGTAGATGTAGGGTATGTAAAGTTAAACTGAGTAAGGGCTATGTTAGGTAGATCTGGACTATGTTAGGTTAGACTGAGTTAGAGTTATGTTAGGTAGATCTAGGCTATGTTAGGTTAGACTGAGTTATGGTTTATGTTAGGTAGATCTAGGCTATGTTAGGTTAGACTGAGTTAGGGTTATGTTAGGTAGATCTAGGCTATGTTACGTTAAACTGAGTTAGGGCTATGTTAGGCAGATCTAACTATGCTAGGTTAGACTGAGTTAGAGTTATGTTAGGTAGATATAGGCTATGTTAGGTTAGTCTGAGTTAGGGTTATGTTAGGTAGATCTACGCTATGTTACGTTAGACTGAGTTAGGGTTATGTTAGGTAGATCTACGCTATGTTACGTTAGACTGAGTTAGGGTTATGTTAGGTAGATCTAGGCTATGTTAGGTTAGACTGAGTTAGGGTTATGTTAAGTAGATGTAGGCTATGTTAGGTTAGACGGAGTAAGGGCTATGTTAGGTAGATCTAGGCTATGTTAGGTTAGACTGAGTTAGGGTTATGTTAAGTAGATCTACGCTATGTTAGGTTAGACTGATTTAGGGTTATATTAGGTAGATCTAGGCTATGTTAGGTTAGACTGAGTTAGGGTTATGTTAGGTAGATCTAGGCTATGTTAGGTTAGACAGAGTTATGGGTTATGTTAGGTAGATCTAGGCTATGTTAGGTTAGACTGAGTTAGAGTTATGTTAGATAGATCTAGGCTATGTTAGGTTAGACTGAGTTAGAGTTATGTTAGGTAGATCTAGGCTATGTTAGGTTGGACTGAGTCAGGGCTATGTTAGGTAGATCTAGGCTATGTTAGGTTGGACTGAGTCAGGGCTATGTTAGGTAGATCTAGGCTATGTAAGGTTAGACAGAGTTAGAGTTATGTTAGGTAGATCTAGGCTATGTTAGGTTAGACTGAGTTAGGGTTATGTTAGTTTGTAGGCTATGTTAGGTTAGACGGAGTAAGGGTTATGTTAGGTAGATCTAGGCTATGTTAGGTTAGACTGAGTTAGGGTTATGTTAAGTAGATGTAGGCTATGTTATTTTAGACGGAGTAAGGGCTATGTTAGGTAGATCTAGGCTATGTTAGGTTAGACTGAGTTAGGGTTATGTTAAGTAGATCTGCGCTATGTTAGGTTAGACTGATTTAGGGTTATATTAGGTAGATCTAGGCTATGTTAGGTTAGACTGAGTTAGGGTTATGTTAGGTAGATCTAGGCTATGTTAGGTTAGACTGAGTCAGGGCTATGTTAGGCAGATCTAGCTATGGTAGATTAGACTGAGTTAGGGTTATGTTAGGTAGATCTAGGCTATGTTAGGTTAGACTGATTTAGGGTTATGTTAGGAAGACCTACGCTATGTTGGGTTAGACTGAGTTAGGGTTATGTTAGGTAGATCTAGACTATATTAGGTTAGACTGAGTTAGAGTTTTGTTAGGTAGATCTAGGCTATGTTAGGTTAGACTGAGTTAGAGTTTTGTTAGGTAGATCTAGGCTATGTTAGGTTAGACTGAGTAAGGGCTATGTTAGGTAGATCTAGACTATGTTAGGTTAGACTGAGTTAGAGTTATGTTAGGTAGATGTAGGCTATATTAGGTTAGACTGAATAAAGGCTATGTTAGGTAGATCTAGGCTATGTTAGGTTAGACTGAGTTATGGGTTATGTTAGGTAGATCTAGGCTATGTTAGGTTAGACTGAGTTAGAGTTATGTTAGGTAGATCTAGGCTATGTTACGTTAGACTGAGTTAGGGCTATGTTAGGCAGATCTAAGCTATGCTAGGTTAGACTGAGTTAGAGTTATGTTAGGTAGATATAGGCTATGTTAGGTTAGTCTGAGTTAGGGTTATGTTAGGTAGATCTACGCTATGTTACGTTAAACTGAGTTAGGGTTATGTTAGGCAGATCTAGGCTATGTTAGGTTAGACTGAGTTAGGGTTATGTTAGGTAGATCTAGGCTATGTTAGGTTAGACTGAGTTAGAGTTATGTTAGGTAGATCTAGGCTATGTTAGGTTAGACTGAGTTAGGGCTATGTTAGGCAGATCTAGGCTATGTTAGGTTAGACTGAGTTAGGGCTATGTTAGGCAGATCTAGGCTATGTTAGGTTAGACTGAGTTAGGGCTATGTTAGGCAGATCTAGGCTTGGATCTTGAATCTAGGATTTAGCATCACCGCACTCGGGACAGGTGCCCATGCATGCTTCGCTCCCTGTTCCGGTAACCACTGAAGAGTGTGAATATTAACTGTGCCAGGCACCTGATAGTTCTGGCAACCTCGATTTCTACCTATCAGGCACCCATCTCTTCCTTCTCCCCTCCACGAACCTCTATCGTCCTCTGTAGATATATAATATCAATATATATTTTCCTCGGAAAGACTGACATACTGAAGTCAGGGGTCAAGGACATAGTGCGGGAGGAGAAGGATTATGTCCAGTAATATTTAAGTCTCTTATTTCAATCAATTTTTTAGAATTTCGACGTTTTAGAATACAATTCCACATTCTGGTTTCTCTTTCTTGTTAAAGACATCTTTTTTTTCCGGAAAGGGACATAAATCTGGGCATATGCAACGCGAGAAAAATAGAAAAAACAAAACAAAGAAACAAAAAAACAACGGAAATTAATCAAAAGATGATTCCTCGGATTACTGGATTTCTGGATGATAATTGATCTTAGTTCGGTCAGGTTTATGTCGTATCTGAGATTGTCTAAACGGAAGAGAAGTCTGGCATTTTTCTGCCTTAGGAAAGCTATTATACATATTATACAGCCATTATACAGCTTCGTATATCATATATATATATATCAGGTGCCCTGCCAACCGGCGTTGGCTATTATGCTTCTCCAGAGTACACGATCCTTCATGCAGGCCATTAGCTCTGTTGGTGATCTCCTCTCACACCATCCCATCAGTCTGTCCAGTATCATTTCTCTTAGTCTTCCCCTGGCTCTTCTTCCCTCTATCTTTCCTGTTGTTATAATATGTTTCGGTGTTCCCCTCTTCTCATTGCATGTCCTATGAAAGTACATTGTCTCTCTCTCTTACAGCCATTATACAGCTTCGTATATCATATATATATATATCAGGTGCCCTGCCAACCGGCGTTGGCTATTATGCTTCTCCAGAGTACACGATCCTTCATGCAGGCCATTAGCTCTGTTGGTGATCTCCTCTCACACCATCCCATCAGTCTGTCCAGTATCATTTCTCTTAGTCTTCCCCTGGCTCTTCTTCCCTCTATCTTTCCTGTTGTTATAATATGTTTCGGTGTTCCCCTCTTCTCATTGCATGTCCTATGAAAGTACATTGTCTCTCTCTCTCTTATTTTTTTTTTACAAGATTTTTTTTGTATCTCCAGCTATTCTCATATATTCTCCATTAGTTATTTTTGCTGTCCAGGGGATTCGCAACATTCTTCTAATAAACCACATTTCTGCTGCTTCCAATGATTTTTCTGTAGATTTGCCTATTGTCCATGATGCACTTCCATAGAATAAGATAGGTTCAATATAGGCATTTTAGGTCTCGTTTTCTAACATTCATTGATAAGGATGTGTTGCATATGTTTCTCATTCTCTGAAATGCAATGTTTCCTTGGCCTATTCTATTCTTAATTTCTGTTCTGTGTTTCCCATCTGAGGTTGTTACTGCTCCAAGGTATTTTAATTTCTGCACCTGCTTTTTTTACACACACACACACACACACACTTACACACACACACACACACGCACACACGCACGCACGCATGCACGCACGCACTCACGCACGCACGCACGCACACACGCACACACACACATATATATATGTAGGATGTTACAACACTCAAAAACATCACACCATCATGTATACATAAAACAACTGTATGACATATATATATCATAATATGAATGGAAACAAAGAAACTGCAGTAGCCGCTATAATTCAAAACGGGTGATTATCATACGATATGCGTCGGATAGTCAGTATGTGTGTAGCTGAAATTTTGAGAGTTTTGTGGAAAGGAAATAGGAAGCACGAAAGGATTTATAATTAACAATCATAAAATCATGGAAGTAAGTTCAAAAACGCGTTGTTATATTTTGGGGTTGAAAAGCCGATGAGAATGAAAAGAGTAGCAACATCATTTTCTTGAAAGGTTCGTATCTCGGAAGCTTCGTTAAGCGAGTGTGCTTAACATAAAAAAATTCTTATACTTATGTACTGTGAGTTTAGAACTGTGAGAACTACACCTCCACCCGCCCATATTTCAATGTTGAAACCTTCATTAATTACTAGTAAATATCTAAACTGGTCCCACTCTAGCAAGAGTCCGTCTGTTCACTTAGGGGCTACAGTCTCCCTCATTTTACGATGTTTTGACTTACGATATTTAGACTTTGTGAAGGTTCAGTATGGATACACTTTCAGTGAAAAAAAAGTAAAGTAAAGGCAGTCCCATAACAAATGCCGTAGGGGATGAAGCGTTAGAGACCTCATTATGATGGGCCATTAGCGTATGAGGTAGGGTGACCAGTTCCTTTCCTCGCTGCCTTTACTTCCCAGATTTTCTCTGGTACCCATTTTCCGAGGCTGGGTCGACCTCGGGGCCGTATTGGTCGCAAAAACAATAATGAACTCGATGAAATAATAAAACACAGTGTTGTATGGTTAGAACTCGATGTAGTAATAGAACACAGTGTTGTATGGTTAGAACTCGATGTAGTAATAGAACACAGTGTTGTATGGTTAGAACTCGATGTAGTAATAGAACACATTGTTGTATGGTTATAACTCGATGAAGTAATAGAACACAATGTTGTATGGTTATAACTCGATGTAGTAATAGAACACAATGTTGTATGGTTATAACTCGATGTAGTAATAGAACACATTGTTGTATGGTTATAACTCGATGAAGTAATAGAACACATTGTTGTATGGTTATAACTCGATGTAGTAATAGAACACATTGTTGTATGGTTATAACTCGATGTAGTAATAGAACACAGTGTTGTATGATTATAACTCGATGTAGTAATAGAACACAGTGTTGTATAGTTAGAACTCGATGAAGTAATAGAACACATTGTTGTATGGTTATAACTCGATGTAGTAATAGAACACAGTGTTGTATGGTTAGAACTCGATGTAGTAATAGAACACATTGTTGTATGGTTATAACTCGATGAAGTAATAGAACACAATGTTGTATGGTTATAACTAGATGTAGTAATAGAACACAATATTGTATGGTTATAACTCGATGTAGTAATAGAACACAATGTTGTATGGTTATAACTCGATGTAGTAATAGAACACAATGTTGTATGGTTATAACTCGATGTAGTAATAGAACACAGTGTTGTATGGTTATAACTCGATGAAGTAATAGAACACATTGTTGTATGGTTATAACTCGATGAAGTAATAGAACACAATGTTGTATGGTTATAACTCGATGTAGTAATAGAACACAGTGTTGTATGGTTAGAACTCGATGAAGTAATAGAACACATTGTTGTATGGTTATAACTCGATGTAGTAATAGAACACATTGTTGTATGGTTATAACTCGATGTAGTAATAGAACACAGTGTTGTATGGTTATAACTCGATGTAGTAATAGAACACAGTATTGTATGGTTAGAACTCGATGAAGTAATAGAACACATTGTTGTATGGTTATAACTCGATGTAGTAATAGAACACAGTGTTGTATGGTTATAACTCGATGAAGTAATAGAACACATTGTTGTATGGTTATAACTCGATGAAGTAATAGAACACAATGTTGTATGGTTATAACTCGATGTAGTAATAGAACACAATGTTGTATGGTTATAACTCGATGTAGTAATAGAACACAATGTTGTATGGTTATAACTCGATGTAGTAATAGAACACAATGTTGTATGGTTATAACTCGATGTAGTAATAGAACACAGTGTTGTATGGTTATAACTCGATGAAGTAATAGAACACATTGTTGTATGGTTATAACTCGATGAAGTAATAGAACACAATGTTGTATGGTTAGAACTCGAAAAAAATCGTAGTCAAAGCACTTTCAGAAGAGAAAGAAAAAGCGACAAGAGAATTATCTGGGACTCGAACCACGGACCATAGTAGGACGAGCAGGTACCTAGCCACGAGAGAACAGCACATTAATCAACTCTGCTATCTTCCACAATTCCCCCCCCCCCCTCTTTTTTAAAAATAAATAAATAAGTTGTGTGACAGCAAAAAAAAAAAAAAGAAATTGGTGTCACCACCTGGAGAGAGAAGATTGGGAATAGCAAAGCCATCGACGCCTTTCTGGTCGAAACTCTAACACCCGGGAAAGGAGACGAGGTCATGACACAGAAATTCCCGTCGCATAAATTCAGTTTCCCTCAGGTACTCTCATGGCTAGACCGTTGCTCGTCCCACAGCAGTCTATGGTTCAAGTCCCAGCTAATTCTCTTGTCATTTTTGTTTCTCTCACGCCTGAAAGTGCTGTGTCAGCGATTTCTTTTTCGTATTCAACCTACGATATTTTCGATTTACGATGATCTCATCGGAACGCAACCCCCGTCATATATCAAGGAGCGTCTGTATAATGAATCAGATAAAAGAGATAACGACTGCAGTAAAACTGGTTCTAGTAATAAAGGCAAATAGAGGCCCATGGTACATTTTTACATAGCGACGAAGGAGTGAGGATAGTGAGAGAGAGAGAGAGAGAGAGAGAAACCAAATACCAGAGTATGAGAGTAAGATGAGAATGTATAAATGAAAAAACATACAACATCCAATGTTATTGGATATTACAACATCCTGGTCTCTTTCACCGCCTCTGACATCAGATTGGTTGTACCTGCTTTCCTTTGTGGTCTCCCAGCCTCGTCTCCAGGACGCATTCTGGTGTATTCTATACAAGGAGGGACGCCACAAAGATAAATGTGCCCATTTTATTTCAGTTATATATTGTGGTGTGTTTGTGCATGTAATCCCTGAAAAAGGCTCACGCCGAAATATTGGATGTTGTATGCTTTTCATTTTTACATTCTCATCTTACTCTCATACTTTCTGTTCCTCTCACTATCCTCACCCCCTTCTGTCACTTTGTAAAACTGTACCAAAGGCCTCTATTTGTCTGTGTAAAGAACCTACCCCGGAATACGCTGATTTTTACTCCGTCTTTCTGAAGCTGATTCAAAAGGGTGAGACAGCTGAGTTTGATTTCCCTACTCCATGAAAGACCAGTAATCTTAAGAACTGCAGTATTTCATCTTCGTATTGGCTAGACCGAAATATGTTTTATGTGGCTTCTGGACCGAGATATTTTTCTGTGGCTTCTTGCTTGTTAATGTCAATGTAAAAGGAGACAACGGTAAAACGTAATTGCAAACCAGTCAACACACCGTAAATTCTTCAAAGACGAAAGGGAAATTATTGGGAGTTTAGCTCTTCTGAATAACTATGAGTCACAAGAATACGTAAGTCACAAAATAATTATCTCCCTTCCCCCCATTCTTATTTGTTATATCATCATCATCATAATGTGCCGTGAAAGTAGGCGTTGGGGGTTATGATTCTCCATAGCTGTTTTATTTTAGCTGTGCTGTCGTATTAGATTTTTGTTCTCTTGGTCTTCTCCTGCCTCTCTTCCTGCTGATCTTTCCTGTTGCTGTGATGTTTTCAAGCCCTTGTTGTTGATTTAATTAATTGGGCTCCTTTCTGCATTTGTTTTTGTTAGAGGTTTCCTGTTTGTCATCTCTGCTGTTCATGGTATTCTTTAGATTCTTCTACGAAACCACATCTCTGTTGCCTCTGTGACCTTTCCATCGATCTGTTGATTGCCCATGACTCGCTTCCATACAGCAGGACAGGCTCAATGTAGCATTTTTCTTCTTCTTCTTCTTTTTCTTCTTCTTCTTCTTCTTCTTCTTGTTCTTGTTCTTCTTCTTCTTCGTTCGCATTGTCTGTCTATATCTGCAGTCCTGTCTCTTGGATAAATTTCACTGTTTTTGTAACTCATGTATGGAACCGTAGAGCTTATCTTCTTTAGTGGTTTCACTGGGCCAGTAATTATTTCTCAGTGTCTCGTAGTTGATGCAGTTCTGGATGACATGTTCCACAGTTTGGGGCACCTGGGTACATGTACATAGATTAGTAGTACCAACCTTAAACTTTGTATACATATGACTTCGGAGTCGGCTGTGTCCTGTTCGGAGACGGAAGATGGTGATTTGTTCCTTTCTGTTTAGCATGTGATAGTCATTATGTGGTTGTGTTTGTGGCTTCCTACTGGTTCTTATCATGCTTTTCTTCTGATTATAGGTGATTGGTATGTCTGGTTGCTCCATTTCAGTGCCCTCTTTAGCCAGATGGTCAGCTTTCTCATTGCCTGGTATCCCACAGTGGGAGGGAATCCATTGCAAAGTGACTCCATGTTGTAAGCCAATTTTTGACAAGGCATCTTTAAGGTCTGGTAGTTTGTTGCACTGAAGAGCTTCCAGTACTGATCTTGCATCTGTGAGAATTACTACAGGACATGTATCAATTCTGGAGTCTGATAGTTTTTCAACTGAAGCAATAATTGCCCTAACTTCTGCATCAAAGTTGTTGCAGTATTTACCAGTGGGTATGGAAATCTTGTCAATGGTGTTGTTTGGATATTCAATATATGCTCCTGCCCCTCCATTCTTTATGGCATTATGTGCAGATCCATCTGTATACATACGTATCCAGGTGTCACATGGATATTTGTCATCTAGAACACTAAGTGTGACTGTTGATCTTACAAGACTGCTCTGCATCTCACCATTCTGCACACCTTTCACTTCAGTCTGAATAGTTATTTGTGTATAATCTGCTTCTTTCCATGGTGTATGCTCTGGTACAGATGATAATGGAGCGACTACAGTTGGAAGGTCAGGTATCAGCTTACGCATACGCTTGGCCTGATGAATGAAGCTGCTTCTTTTAAGCCGTCCTAATGCCAAGTTATTGAATCTCTCCTTCAGGGGATGGCTTACAGAGCTAAGGAATTTTTCTCCCATGGTCATGACCTTTGTGTCTCTACGTTCCTTTAGCGCTTGAACACCAACAATTTTCTGCATTTCTACTATTGATGTGGACCTCATGGCACCTGTGATAATCCGTAGTGACTGATTTTGAACCTTGTCTAGATTGTGTAGCGTAGTGTTTGATGCTGTGCACCAAGATGTTGAGCCATATTCTAAATGTGGTAGAATACTTTGCTGATATACATTCTTGAGGATTCTTTCACTAGCTCCCCATGTGGTTCCATTCAATTTTCTTAATATGGCTAGTTTTCTTCTGGCTTTTGCTTCTGCACTGTTGATGTGTTGCTTCCACGTCAGTTTTGAGTCAAGAGTCACTCCTAAGTAAGTGGGTTGGTTGTCCATCCTTAAGGGTATTTCATTTACAAAGATCTTACCTGCTTTCTGTTTAGATGAGAGAGTGAACAGAGTGGTACTTGATTTCTCTGTGTTGATACTTACACACCATTTGTTTGTCCATGATGTCAAGTTGTCTGCTGCTCTTTGGAGTCTCTGTGTAGCAACTGTCGCATATTCATCTGTACACCACATGACCAGATCATCTGCATACCTGCTTACCTGTAAGAGTTTTCCCATCCTCTATTAGTGTAACCTATGTACTTCTTCCAGTACTCTCATCATTTAACTGTTTGATTAGTTTCCACAGTTTCCTTCCATCCTTTTCAAAGTTTAGGGACTAGCACCCCAGCTAGTTGGCTAAGTCGATAGTACGCTGTTCTCTCGTGGCTAGACGGCTACTCGTCCTACCGGAGTCCGTGTTCGAATCCCAGGTAATTCTCTTGTGATTTTTCTTTCTCTCACGTCTCACTAAAGTGCTTTGTCTACGATTTTTTCGAGGTTTAATCCTACAATATTTGTTCTCTTACTTTGCCATGAAGACAGTGTGGCTGGCCTGGCCAAAACTTTGTTTTCCAGCCTCTGGTGGCTGTACTTAAGCCCCTTCTCCATGTCAAATGGTTTTGAGACAGTTCCACAAAGACACTCTGACTTTGAGATGAGGAACCTGATGAGTGCTTCAACAATATCCATTCCCCGCCACCCAAAGTCTACTGGCTCCGTTTTGTTTACATCATTCTGACAGCCATTGTTGTAAAGACCCATAGGCTTGTCACGTCCTGGATTCATTGGTTTCACACCAGACTTCCCTCATCCCCGCCAGAGATCTCCATGTCCCCATCCGTCCACCAACCTGACATTACATTTTACAAAAATAACGATTACAATTAGTGTTGATTGCTACAAGTTTCTGGGCTACAGAGGTAGGTCAGAGTTTTTAAGCAAACAGATCTATGTTCCCTGTCTCACAAACACTATGTTAAGATAAGTGTGCTCTTAACACAGTTGTTCCCAGTGGGAATGTAGCATTTTAAAACTCTGTTTCTGATGTTCAGTGACAGAGATACTTTTGCACAAGATTTTTCTCATTTGTTTGAAAGCTGTTTTTGGCTTGATATATTTCACATTTGATGTTACTCTCTCTCTCTCTCTCTGAACCTTAAGTGCCCAGGGCACATGGGGCTTCCGCAAGGGTTTTCCACAAATGCCTGAATTTCGCCTTTTCTCCCGCTCTTGCCCAGGTGAGTCTTCTATTGCTCAACATCCTCTCTGTTGTTCTTTTCCGTGTCTCCTTTGATCTATCCTTACCTCCATCTCAGCATTGTTGTTGGTAATGAGTTACTAGTCCTACGGAGCACATACCCCAGCCATCGTGAACATCTTTCCTTACTAATCGAAGCCAAGGGCTTAATCTGTATGTCTGCCAGCAAAGTGTTTTTTCTTGTGGACTTTGGCCAAAATATTCGTCTAATTCTATGTAAACATTTAGTTTAAACTAAAGCAACATTAAGAATGTTATCATGTTCCTGTTTGAAACTCCCAATATTAAGCTGTTATTCCGGTCGGCGAGCTCTTTGTAAAAAGCCGCGAAGTTTCTGTCACGTGGCACCTTGTTATGTGCGGGCAAGAGAAACAGAACGCCGGCCGGAAATCTGATGTCGCATCCGCCCAGAAACAGCCAGATCTTCTGTGTGAGCAGTCATGCTAGAAGAAGATGATACGATTACCAAAACTCTTTTCGGTGTGTGCTTTCAATAATTTTGTTTGTTTGTTTTTGTTTTTCAAGAACAGAAGGGTAAGTTCGCCTACATTTTAGTTACTTGTTATTTTAGTTTGTTAGCTAGGTCCATCGACACATTTGCGGTCTGGATAAGTCCCTAGGTGCTCAAATTCAGTGGCAGATGGGCCATTAAACTGAATAGGCTCACGCATGGGGCCCAAGAAAGGCATGACGGCCCGACATCAAGGATAAAATAATCTCTGCTCATATAAAAGATTGTCTAACGAGGTAGCCATTTATAACTATTATTGCTCAGCTAGAGCGTTAAGTTATCCAAAAGACAGTAACGAATCAGTTATGTTAGGTCTGTATAATACAAAGTCAAAAAGTAATAGCAGAGATAAGAACTAGAGCGGAATCAGGTCAAATATTAGGAGCTGGACGGTGTAGGTCTTTGACTAAGGACCTGTGTCCTGATTAAGTAGGTCTTAGACTAAGGACCTGTGTCCTGATTAAGTAGGTCTTAGACTAAGGACCTGTGTCCTGATTAAGTAGGTCTTAGACTAAGGACATGTGTCCTGATTAAGTAGGTCTTAGACTAAGGACCTGTTCCTGATTAAGTAGGTCTTAGACTAAGGACCTGTGTCCTGATTAAGTAGGTCTTAGACTAAGGACCTGTTCCTGATTAAGTAGGTCTTAGACTAAGGACATGTGTCCTGATTAAGTAGGTCTTAGACTAAGGACCTATTCCTGATTAAGTAGGTCTTAGACTAAGGACATGTATCCTGATTAAGTAGGTCTTAGACTAAGGACCTGTGTCCTGATTAAGTAGGTCTTAGACTAAACTGTGACCTGATTAAGTAGGTCTTAGACTAAGGACCTGTGTCCTGATTAAGTAGGTCTTAGACTAAGGACTGCTGTCATTTTTTTTTCTTAAGACGGACATAACCAGTTCTGTGTTGATTCACAATTCTTCTTGTTTCTTGTCTTGTCACGTCTCCTTCCTCATGTATGTTTGATGCTGAGCGGACATGACAGTCTTCTTGATTGGGTAGGGCTTTTTGCTTTATCAGACAGTCATTTGCATGCCCCTTGCGGAACTTTGCCTCCATAACAGCTTTCCTGTAGGCCTCTCCGTTGGAAGCAAGATGTCCTGCTGCCGATGCATCCATTTGCAGATTATCAACGATGTCTTTGCAGCCATCTTCGCCTTGGTCTTCCTTTCTTTCTTTTCCCCGTTACGTATTCTTCCAAGACGGTCTTCCGTAAATTCTTATGACGTTTAATGAGTCCAAAATATTTAAGTTTTCTCTCCTTAATCCTCTTTACCAGCCAAGCTTCTTCAATATTAAGTTATTGTAGTATGGATGTATTTGTTTTTCTATGTGTCCATGATATTTGAAGAATTCCTCTGTAGCATTTACATTCAAAGACATTTTGTTTATATAACCGAATATTTAACATTTCTCTGAATGTGAAGACGCTGTCCGATTTTGGCACATCAGGGACACATAGCTGACATACTAGCGTCAGGGTTGGTTAACTATAACTGACCAAGAACCTATCCCACCTCTCCGTTGGTATCCCCAATAAGTCCTAACTCGGCAGGGATCTCTATAGTCCTCACGGTGCTGGAGTCTGATAAAGAAGTACTGCATGCCCCCAGCTTTTTAGTTGCAGCCGGGGATTGATAAAAATAGCCGACATGACCAGCTCTCAACTCTTATGATGCTGTGCTTCAACATCTTCACTGCGTCGGCTACACAGATCAAGGTCGCCAAGAAGAAGAAGCAAAAGAAGAAGAAGAAGAAGAAGAAGAAGCTGAAGGAGAAGAAGGAGAAGAAGAAGAAGAAGGAGAAGGAAAAGAAGAAGAAGGAGAAGCAGAAGAAGAAGAAGAAGGAAACGTTACAACTATGTGCTCGCTAAGTAATAAAGCTGTTCCTAGGTTTGTTTTAAACCGTTTTAACATTTTGTTATCACAGTTTTACTGCAGCGGCTATGTGTTTATTTAGTTTTATATATATACTTATACCAGGATTATTCGTATGTTACAAGTCTGGGAGGGATACCGGGATTCCTACATCCTTTCATCCCAGAAAAGATGTTATATGTTGCCTTGTGTTATCTTGTCAGGGATTTACAAAAAAATTCTGCTGATAATTGTATTTCTTTATTTGTTTGTCAAACATTCACCATCGCGGTGCCGGATACTGTAGGAACAAGGTCATGGCCACAAGCGAGAAGTTTTTTTTTTAATCTTTTTTTTTTTTTACTTTTCTTTACCAGCTCCTCTAGTTTGTGCTGCCACATCGTCACCGGTGGCGTAGTAGGGTAAAATAAAATTTCACAGAATGGTGGACGCTAGAGATAAGTCGATATATCTATCTGTTCACACCAGGAAAAGCCCGAAATATAATGGTGGCCATTTTCTTTCTTACTTTCTGTTTGTGTGTTCATAATCTTAACTATATCAACGGCTAGGGAGAACTCCATGGGGAGAACTCCGTGGGGAGAACTCCTTAGGGGAAACTCCTGACGGCCTTTACTTGGAGGCCAAGAACCATCAGCTCGGAAAGGAGATGATGACTCCAATATAAAATACAAGATAAAAGATGATGATTCCAACATTAAACACAAGATAAATATGATGACTCCAAATGAAATACAGGATAAAATATGATGATTCCAACATGAAATACAAGATAAAATGTGATGATTTCAATATGAAAGACAAGATAAAAGATGATGACTCCAACATCAAATACAAGATAAAAGACGATGACTCCAACATGAAAGACAAGATAAAAGACGATGACTCCAACATCAAATACAAGATAAAGTACTGCTAAAATGAAGGTATAGACGCACAATTTAAACTGAATGAGAAAGCGACAAGCTACCCAAAAGGTGACTGTTTGCGTCAAAGTTTACGAACCACAGCTGGCTAAGACCCTACTCTTTGTCCCAGTCGTATCCCTGCAAACAGACTGCAGTCTGGCCAAGTAGACAGGGCTCGCAGTGGGAAAACGAACTTGGTCCTAAAATGCGTCGAACTAAATCAGATGTGTTGGGACAAAAGGAGCATAACTGCGGCATCGAAGAAGAAGAAGAAGAAGAAGAAAACTGCCAAAATGAAAGAGAGAGAGAGAGAGAGAGAGAGAGAGAGAGAACCATTAAAGACAAGATAGAACTACTGAAATGAAAGACAGGCCATGAATCAATAAATCTGGCTTAAAGTCTTCATTACTTTAAAAAACATAGATCATTAACACAGTTCTTCACCTCCTCATTAAGCTCTCTAAATCCTGTACGGTATGATAACGTACAGCGAACTCTCGATTTAACTCTTTCACTCCCAAACAACGCTGACAGTGTTGGAAGATTTTGCACAACTATACGAATCAATGCTCAGAGCGATATTTAGGGCGACCTACGACTTATGTAAATAAAATGACAAGTGTCAGCGATATTTAGGCAGACCTACGACTTGTGTAAATAAAATGACAATTATCAGCGATATTTAGGCAGACCTACGACTCATATAATGTAAGTAAAATGACATGTGTCAGCGATATTTAGGCAGACCTACGACTCACGTAATGTAAGTAAAATGACATGTGTCAGCGATATTTAGGCAGACCTACGACTCATGTAATGTAAGTAAAATGACATGTGTCAGCAATATTTAGGCAGACCTATGACTCATGTAATGTAAGTAAAATGACATGTGTCAGCGATATTTAGGCAGACCTACAACTTGCGTAAGTAAAATGACAACAAGCATATACTTTTTAAAAAAAATTACAGAGTAATTTCCTTTAAGTTTCTTTGTGCTAAAATTTCTCATCAATCAGCCAATCATTTGCATGTCCCTTGCGGAACTTTTCCTTCCTAACAGCTCTCCTGTAGGCCTCTCGGTTGTAAGCAAGATGCCCTGCTGCTGATGCATCCATTTGCAGATCATCAACGATGTCTTGGAGCCATCTTCGCCTTGGTCTTCCTCTCTTTCTTTTTCTCATTATGTACCCTTCCAAGACTGTCTTCTCTAAAAATTATCATGATGTGTCCAAAATATTTAAATTGTCCCTGTTTAATCCTCTTTATCAGCCAACTTTCTTCAATATTAAGTTATTGTAGTATGGATATATTTGTTCTTTT